>JACJUY010000043.1:276133-306252 GCA_014220935.1 Platorchestia sp. MABIK
TCCTGGCCTCCTCGGGACTACGGCACTCTTGTTTAAGCGATCGTGAAAAATAATTATTTACGCGTTGACTGCGATGGGATAAACTGAAGGGCAGTATTCAACTCCTATTTAAATTTAACAGTTCAGAATTTTATAAATAGCAAACATTAACTGGGTCCATTTAATCCCATTAATTTTAAAAGATTGTTAAACCTTTGTCAAATGACAAACCGATGGGTCGTTTTGCAGCAGTAAAAAAATACTTGAGCACACCCCACCGATGGGTCGTATCACAGTCAACGTGTTAGGAACAAAATCGGAATGTAGGCACACAAATTAATATTGGAGCTGAATTTCAAACACTAGTGATTGATTTGTTTGAGGTATCGAGTTTGAATATGCCCGTTTCACACGCAAAAATTTGATACGATGTGGTTTTCTTTTATATTACTCTATATAGTGTATACTGTAAGGTTTTTCTTTCAATATTCATCTCTCATGTCGTGAATCTCATTCGACTCGCACCGACCATGAAGCGGCAGCGACACGTTCAATTTGTCCATGGAAATTTGACTCATTGCGTTATTTGAATTGTCGTATTTGATTCATTTGAAATAAAACGCTCAATTCTTAATTTCTCCCTTTCCATGTGTTTAAAAACTTTATTTCGTTTTGAACGTTTCTTTATGGATCGCTTTCGCTGCAGCATTTTTTTAAAAATCTTTATCACTGTTCCTTTTAGATTCAGATTCCTTTTCCTGTTCGATGCTTTCGTCCGTTGAAGAAGCATTCGGGAGCCAAAAGAACGCGAAACTTCACTTGTTCAGGTACAATTTTCAGAGGGAAGAGCTGTCATGCAAGACTTCATGCAGTCCGAACATTAACCCAGTGTGTGCGTGACAAAACGCGCTTGCAAGTTCTCAACTGTGACCTGCTTGGAGAGGCTGCGCTGTATACCTTCACGTCCACTGAAATGCCATCCGTGATCAATATCAAGGCTTCCCTTTCCGCGACATTGGTTCTTAACACATTGAGTGCGATGGGTTAAACTGAAGTTCAATATTCAACTCAAATTGAAAGTCTTTTAATTAGCAAATTCAATAATACCAAACATTAACTGGGTCCATTGAATACCATTAATTCTAAAAAGATTGTTAGAGCTTTTCGAACAATTCATCGATGGGTCGTTTCGCAGTAAGAAAAACTTGAGCATGACCAACCGGTGGGTCATATCGCAAGCAATATGTTTAGGTCTTGAGATTTTGGGATTTATGAAAATACCTAAGAATTAAAGGAAGCAATGGATCATTTGTTGCGCTAATTCTCGCAATATTGAGGACCAACATCGTGGGAAAGGCAGGCTTTCCGACTGCAGTATATAGAAGACGTCTTCACGACTTTGTGAAAACGTGACCTATTAAATTATTTATGGTTTCATGTACTGTATTCGGTATTTTTGCAATAGAACAGTTGCGCTAGATGCATTTGCATTCTTCTTCGGCACCCTGTGCATGCGTTTAGTATTTTTCAGGTTATTATTTTTTTTTCCCATGGGAATAAAACTATTGTATTTATAGGAATTATCGCTTCTAGGGGAAATATGTGAAGTCACGAGATGAATGTTATGTAGGCTTTCCTTTTGTTGAAATAGAATAATTTTTTATGACTGACCATATTTTTTGTCGGTTCACTGTTGTCCTGTTTTTCAGCACCTGCTACTTTTTTCTTTAACTTTTATCTTGTTTCAAAAACTTATTTCTCAACTTACTGTTCCTATGCACCCAGCTTGTGCACTTATTCCGCGTTTCCTTAAGTTCTTACTAAATAGTAGCTTCTTTCTGAGGAGGTTATTATGAGGTGCAGTGTCTTCGCGATTGTATTTGTTTGCTATACGTCTCTTTACCGATACATTTCTCTGCACTTCTCGATTTGAGAAATTTTTGTACTTGTTTCGTCTGTACTCCGACAAAGTAGCCTTCAGCGTCTGTGCAAGCCTTCGCTCGCTGCAGCTGTTTCCATTCGTTGAAAACAATAATATTATTAGAATTCAAAAGTCATCCGTCCGTTCCTGGTGAACGCCTCCGCAAGTGTGCCGGGAGACATAAAGTCGTGTCGTGAGTGTGTTATCAATGCAAAGGTCACCTTTAGCCAGATCTCGACGGAACTCCGGATTGAAATACTTCAGGCGTTTCACATTATTGAAATTTTCAATAGCTTGCTTGAAAAAGTGCGTACGACCTATCTTATGACCGTTCATATATGGCTTGTATTTGTTCGTTGATGAGACCTCTCACTGGTCTTCATTGCGAGTACATTTTTTTGAGATTTAAGCGCGATAACAAGTTTGCGGACGTTGTTTGCTGAGAAGTTTAGCGACGTCATGTCGAGTGTTGGGACACTGCGGAAATAGCTAAACTTGTGAGGTGCGAGCGTCCGTACATACGCGGTTTTCAACGGGCCTTTGCTGTAACAGCAGCTGCTCGCCTTAAGGTCGTCTTGCTCGGGTGCTCTTGAGTAGTCTATAATATAGTTTTATGTTCGGTTATTCAGTTCAATATTTCATAGATGTTAGCAATTATGCCTAGTAACTGCACCATAATTTCATCATAGGTTTCGCATTAAATGCGTCTGATTTTTTTTCTTCACGATTTGCATTAAATTACTCTTACGAAATCCGCAATTGTGTTCTAGGTCCAAGATCTATTGTATTTACTGAATGAGCGTTTTCTCTTCTTAATGCTTAATGTCAAATACATAATTCTCAGTCAGTGATTAAAAAAATATGCTGAATCGTTTTCCAATATTTCATTTTGAGAAACTGATTTTTACCTTGAACTGTTTTTAATTCGTGGATCATTACTAATTTTTGCAGGTTCGAGAAAGTAGTGGAGCGTTCAGGCCAGCGCAGCCGACACCTGGAGGAGGTGTCCAGCGAGCTGGACGCGTTCACGGTCTCGGTTGAGCACTTCCAGGAGTGGTACATCGAGATCGTCGAGATCGTTGAGTCAAAAGAGGTGCTGCAGCTTGACACAGAGAGGTATGCAATTTCTTATACTACCTGCTATGTGCTGAAACTGGCGGAATCTAATACTCTGTGTTTATGATATATTTTGGATAATCTACTAATAAAAGATACAGCGAATTAGTTTTGACTGAAAAAAAGTCTTTCAGTGTTTAACTGTTTTCCAAAAATATTCTTGCCTGTTCATTCCTGAAAGTTTAAAATCGGCTTGTATATCGCACGGAGTTGAGGAAAATTGCTGCATTTAGCGGAAGAGGTAAAGCCTTTACTGTCCATTTTGCGTGCAGCTATGGACGCAAGATCGCGGCCATCACGCAGCAACGAGACACGCGCACGTCCGACTTCGATGGCATGATCAAGACCGGCAAGGACCTCGTCAACAAGAAGGACGTCACCGACACTCCTCCCGTCAGGGAACAGATCAAGGCATGTCGTTTTTCCTCACTACTGTTTTTTATGGTTTTTGTTTGTTGTGTTGACTGTGTGTTCTGCTAAACAATTGATTTTTTAGTTATTGTTCATAATGCTGAATTTCAGGTATATGTTCACGTTATTGTTTGTATTTTCAGTTTCAATGGCTGTGGATATCATTAATGAAGCTGGACGCGCTCATATTATTCTTATTGCGTATAGTCTTGCCTTTTTTCAAATTCATTAAAAGTGTTTTGTGTTCAGAAATGAAATTGCAACATGGCAAGGTTCTCTTATGAAGTACAGTGTTAGATTTGTTTGATACCAATCTCTCAGAAGTCTTACAATAATCCTCTCAGGTCTGAACAGTCGAACTTTGTCTCATTTATGTTTTCTGTCTCTACCGACAAGTTCTAGAATAATTTTGGACTGTACGAAGTGAAAAAATTGCAAGGTGTCCTAGGCATCATAATTAAAAACTCCACTAGTGGCTTTAAAGCTAGCTTTTTTTGCTCAGGCTCTCCTCAAAGACCCAATCCACCTTTTTCGTACAGTTCTTCCAACAACTGTCCTCGACTGACTTCTTTATTATTTGTTACTGTATTGGATGTCCACTTTATGCTGCTGGAATGATTGTCCATTGTATGCTCCTAGATTGACCGTCACTTTCATGTCGCTGGACTGACCGTTACTTTCTTGTCGCTGGACTGACCGTCAATTTCATGTTACTGGACTGACCGTCAATTTCATGTCGCTGGACTGACGGAACATTTTGCGCCGCAGAACTTGGAGAGCCAATGGAAGGACCTGAACGACGTGCTGGACGACAGCGCGCGTGCCGGCAAGGAGCGCTCCGAGCAGATGGTGGCGTACGAGTCTGCCCGCAACAAGCTGCTGCAGTACCTCAACACCACCGAGAACACGCTCGACAGCATGCCTGCCGTCGGCCTCGAGCAGGAGATCGTCAAGAACCAGACTGAGGAACTCAAGGTTCGTCGCTCCGCCACAAATTCTAGAAGCTTGTGTTACTTCCTGGTTTCGTTACATTTTGTCAGATTTTGTTCCTGTGACTGTCTGTCATAGCCGTTGAAAGTGGATGAGAAATCACTTGTTTGAATATTTATCATTTGAATGTTTATGTATTTTGTTTCATCTTGGTCGTTGTTTTTGGAAATTGTCAGCCATTATTTTAACGTGGAAGCTTTTTAACCAACTTAACCAACAATTCATTAGAAATAAATGGGTTGTCTCACTGTAATTCAAAAAATAACATTTATAATCTCATGTTTAAAAATTTGAAACAAATCTTTGCCACCACGCTTACCCCGCTCAATGATACGTTTCAAAGTCGGATTCTCTTCATTCCTAATCCGCGTGAATCGAAAAGTGTATAAAGATTTCCGAAAAGAATAGGCAAGCTCGTACAACTTCTGACAGCCAAAAATTGCATGAGGAAGGTGTTGATGCTTGCGTGCCGTTTGCAGCCGCTTCTGAAGGAGTACACCGCGACGGAGGCGCTCGTCAACAAGGTCATGGAGACCGGCGCAATCTACGACTCCCTCCTCAGAGGGGACCGGTCTGACAGCCCTGGCAGACGCAGGTCTTCCGTTGCTCCGGCCAAGAGATCGTCCATCAGTACTCCTCTCAAGAGCTCAGGTGAGTGAAGTCTCGTCTTCAACTTAATTTAACGATTGGTTGTAAGCGCTGTTGTTACGTTTCACTGTTCCTAGACGACAGGTGAGGTTGTTAATTGTGGTGAACACTTTTTTTGTAGTTCACTCTTCCAGGAGTGCTGGAAACTGTTCGTTGTTGGAACCGCTGTTGTTGCGGTTCACTGTTCCTAACTGTTCACTGAACCTCACTTCAGGTGAGGTTCTTAAATGTGGTGACCGCTTTTATCGTAATTCGGTGCTCCCCGAGTAAAGGAAATTATCTTTTGTTGTAAACGCTGTTGTTGTGGTACACTGTTCCCACAGTGCAGGTGAGGTTGTTATTTGTGGTGAACGCTTTTGTCGGGTATTACTGTTCCCATTGCAAAGGGAACAGTAATGCCCGAAATTGTTGTTTGTTGTAAACACCCTTTTGGTTTACTATAACCTGAGTAAAGGTGAGACACTATAGCTGAATGTTACTAGCTGTTATGGCCTTTCTCAGCACTGCACATCATCACAAGTTTTCCCACTCATGCAATTTTGTGCAAAGTTGCATCCTTTCTTGGAATGAATGACACGCGACTCTAAAAAAAATGATGAATAAAATGGCACTTATTTTCTTCAAATTCTGTTAGATTGATGGATATCAAGCTTTTTTACTGTCGCGTTTCGAACATTGCAGTGCACCAAAATATCTTGATATAAATTTTAGTTTATTTTTTGCCTATTCGCTTGTTTGTATCGGTGAGGGGAGGCTGTTGTAGAGCCAACTTCAGTTTTATATTCATTCCCCATGGTAACCAATTCAGTTATTAGTAGTGATGGCTTAATTGTGTGTGTGGGTGCGCACCTCATTTCTGCATCCTGTATTCATTAAGCAGTGAAATATTCGTGCTTCCAGTAAGGTTTATTTTGTTGCGCTGAACTTCCACAAACTTTCAGAGCGATGCTTGAAAAAAATGAGCACTCACTGCACTGAGCAAACTGGCCAGTACGACGGATTTATTAGCATGTTTATTTGAAGCATTTCGGGACATGAAATACAATGGTAAGTTGCTGGTTGTTGCTTTTGCTCTCAATTATTTATTTGTTACGTATTTTTCCAGACTGCTTAGCTTCTGATCACAAAAGTTTGATTTAGTGTTTGTTTGTTTTTGTGATATTTATGCATCAAAAAATGCTCGGAGTTTGTGTGAAGTTAGTAACGTTTTGCTCCAGTTGTTTGCTTATTTGTTGCACTTTTTTGATATAATTTGTTAAGTCTCAGCATTTTTCATGCGTTGAAATGCGGGTTGAACCTTCATTTCGAATTTATTTACTATTTTGCATTTATTTTTATTTTGCTTGAAGAAAGTTTGCCGTTATGCCCACGAGAATGGAAATCTTCATGTTTCATATTTTTTCCTTTATTTACGTCCGCCTTTGCTTGATCCCTATCCCTGCATCACAGTTGAATGAGGTATAATGCCCAACCATCCTTAACCCTTTAACGCCCAAGAGGATACCAGTGTTCTCTTTCGAAAATGCCCTGAAAATATTTTATTTTCGTTAAATTAGTTCCCTAATGTGCTCTTTGAAATTCACTGCCGAGTGGCAGTTCCTTTCTCATCCTGATATCGGTGACTGGCTGATGCCAACGTCAGTTCAGTGTCGGTGGTTGTGTTAACGGTAATATGAGCACAAAAATTTTGACTTTAAAGGGTTAAGAACCATGAAGAAATGGTTGTCAATGAAATTTCTGTCCTATATTTTAAATCTTTAAAAATAAATAATGAAATATTTATCACAGGTTTAACATAGTATTACTTCTACCAATAGAATCATTCCGTGGAACACGTCTCCGCTTCAGTAACATAAAGTTCTCCCGTGTCTTGTACGTTATATTGTTGGGACGGAATCTTGTACCGGGTTTCCCTTTGAATCGGGAAATCCATTTTTATTGGCGCACCATAACTTTGTAGTGCCCTACCTTAGTTACCCCTTAAATCTTGATTCTAGTCCTTTAATTATTCAGCAATCTTAAGGTGTCCCAATGTAAATTTATCCAATAAAAAGTTCCGACTTCTCCGCTGCGTATCACCGATACCCACTTCAGGAGAAGCATAAATAAGACCGCTGCTTCACTTGCCGCAATGGAACTCAATGGCCGAAGTAGCAACAACAGGTCTTACAACCTTGTACGATTGCTGTGAAATTTCATTTCAAGCTAGAGATAGCCATCCCCATCCACCAATTCCCTTAAACGCTACCCCCTATTTTTAATTCGTTGAAGGTCTTCCATTTGTATTCTGCGTTAGAAATTTATTCATGCCCACGCTTGCATTTGTTTGTTCATTCTCGGTATCAGAACAAAATACTGTAGTTATTCTTCCGAGTATTTTTTGTTTCAAAAACAAAATAAAATTCGTTTCATTAAGATGTTGACTTGACATAAGTTCAAAAGAAAGAATAATTTGTTTATGAAGTTTGAACTAACGCAGAAAACACGGTAAGACTTTCAGACCACATTTTCACATGCCACGTTTGTTTTGCTACTCGTTGGGTGTTTTGCTTGCGTTTGATTATTATTTATTTTTTGTGTTTTGTATTGTGTTTTTGCTTATTTTTGCGTGCTTTCGTCCACTCCCACCCCAGTTCGTAGAGTGTCTCAGGACACTCGCAGCCAGAGCCCCGGCGCCAAGCTCCTTGGGTATAATGGTACTGGTCCGCTATCTCCTGGCTTCAACAGCCCCAGCAGCAGGAGAACTTCCACTCAATCTTTCATCCTAGAGGGTTTGTGTCCTCCCTTGCAAACACGCGTCGCTTTTGTGCTCATTTGAACCCAAACTGAAATTTGATAGCAATCAATGTATCATGGATACGGTCATCTCACCGACAGGGGCAGGTCGCACGAAAATTGTTTTATTTATTATTGCGCTATAGCGGTTTGATATCAGAGGTAAGGTTTTTGTGGCCCATCCTGTATATTGAGACGTTTAATGCCTCAGCGCTCCCAAATCATCAAAAACAATGTAAATAGGGTTTTATTCTGCCAGCATCAATTATATTTGCAATGCTGGAAATTTTATCAACGTCGTTTGATCGTTCTGCTAGAAATTAATCGAGAAGAAATTAAATTTGCCGAATCAGGAACTACAATAGCTTACATTTTTTTATATTGATTGGTAATAGATAATTTCATGAAGACATTTTTGGTCAACTTGGCGTGGACACAAGTGGAGAAAATTGTGCAGTTATGAGAATTTTTTTTAAAATGATTTATTTATGTATATCAGCATTATTTGGTTCATTTTATTCTTCTTCGATTGTAGTATTTTTTTAGGGCTGCAATGCCATGCTTTGTTTTTCGCTTTCTGAATTTTTTCAAAAAAATTCGCTATTAAGTGACTTTGTTGCGCAGCTTCAAAAACCTTCTGATTAATAGGAAGGCTTGCTTTTAGTAAGGTTAGGTGTAATTGCTCTTTTAATTTTTAGGTATCGATTTTTTAATTTCAAACAAGCACCTTGTTATTCTTTAATTATGCTGTGACGCTGACTTTTATTGTATAATTCATGTCTATTTTCTTCTTTTGCCAGAAATGAGTCCCGTGCAGCAAGAGCTCTCAGAAATGAACACCCGTTACGACATGATTGGCATCCGTTTGAACGAGCGTCAACGAGAACTCGAAAATGTCCGTGATGAATTGCGGAGAATCGGTGATGCGATCCGCAACATTTCTCAGGCCATTGAGAAGGCGGAGCGTGCGCTTCCAAGAGACTCACTCCCCATGTCCAAAGAAGAAGCCGACAAACAGAACAAACTCGTCAAGTCCATCCGTGACGACATGATCGAGAAGCAAGCGGCTCTTGACAGCGTCAGAAACCAAGTTACCGAGCTGCTGAAGCGTCGCCCAACCGCACCTGGAGCGGATATGCTCATGGACCAACTTGAGAACGTCATGGAACGATTCAAGGATCTCCAGAACAGACTCAAGGAGCGCTTGAACTTCCTCAGTGAAATGAAAGATTTCCTCGACGCCGAAGACAGCCTTAGACTCTGGCTCAACTCGAAGGACAAGATGATGTCTGTTCTCGGACCCATCGCTTCTGACCCGAGAATGGTTCAAATGCAGGCTCAACAAGTTCAAGTTCTGCGTGATGAATTCCTTAACCAGGAGCCTAAGTTGAACGCCATCAACGACTCTGGAGACAAAATCATTGGTCTCACCGAACCAGGGTCTTCAGCTGGTAAAAAGATCAACGATAAATTGGATTCGATTAACAACAAGTGGACCGAGCTTTTAGGGCAGTTAGATTCTCGCGACGCTGCCCTCAACGCAGCTTGTGATGCGAGCAAAGATTTCTACGACATGTACAACAAAATCAACGACACTATGCAGAAACTCTCCGATGATTTGGACGACGCCAATTCTGGGGGAATTGAGCCCAACAAACAGCTCGAGATTCTTCAGAATGTCGAAGATGGACTGGCCAAAACCCGTGGCCCGCTCATCGACTTGGAAGGCCTCGCTGATCATTTGGTCTCCATTCTTTCAGATCCTGCATCCAAGTCGGACATCAAGAATAAGCTTGGCCACCTAAACAGACTTTTCAGCAATCTTGAGCGCAAGCTAGGCAATCGCAAGGGAGAACTGGAAGCCTCTCTGCGTGACCAAGAAGAATTTGGCAACTCCTGCCACGCCGTCCAAGACTGGCTTGCTGATCAAAACGCCCAACTCAAGGGCCAGCTTCAGGTGTCTGCTGACAGGGATATACTGTCGCAACAGGTCGCCGAGTTTGAGCCTGTGTATAAGGAATTGATGAGCAAGGAGCATGAAGTCATCATGATGATCAACAAAGGCAAAGATATCATCAATAAGTCACCGAAGAAGGACATCAACAGACAGCTATCGTCTACCCTTGACGCCATCAAGAATGAATGGGACAAAGTTCGTAAGACAGCTGTAGACAGGAGAACTCGCTTGCAGAAGTGCATGGACACTTGCAACAAATTCCATTCAATGCAAGATAGATTCAACCCGTGGTTGGACAAGGCCGAACAAAAAGCCAATTCATTTGAACCTATTGCCTTCACGAAGAAGGAAATTGATAAGCAGATGAAAGAAATGCAGAACTTCAAGAATGACATTTCGCGTCACAGTGGTGAGTACGAAAACAACAAATCTGCTGGCGATTCTCTCATTGCTTGCACTGACGTCGATCATGAAACTGTACTTGACCTGCTCACTATTATGAAAGAAAGATGGGATGCCCTCAATGCGCTCGCAATCGGTCGCTCTCAAGATCTTGAAGAAGTCGCTCAAAAGCTGGCCGAATTCCTGGAGAAGTCACGTGATGTTGGTCACGCTGTCCAGCGCTGTGAAGATAAACTCGCTTCTCGTGGCAATGAAAGCGACCCCAAATCCCTGGAAAGGATGAAAGCTCTTTTGGACGAGGCCGATTCGCTTGGACAACAAGTAGACCAAGTTGCGCGAAAGGGTAGTGACCTTCTTAATGCTGCTGACCAGTTGGGCTCCGATGGTAGAAACGTGCAGGACGAAGTCGAGAATCTCAAGGACCGCTACGGTGATCTGAAAAATAAGCTGGAAGGTAAATGTCAAGACTTAGAAGAAGCCTCCAATGCTGTGAATCAGTTCTCTGGCCTTGTCAAGAACGTTGGCCAAGAGATCACCGGCTTAGATGATGAATTGGACAGGATGAAGCCTGTGGGACGCGACTTGAAGACTGTAACCGGTCAGATCGATGAGCTCAACAACTACATGGGAAAAGTCGAGAAGAAGGCTGATGAAATCGATGAAGCCAGGGCGGTTTTGAAAGATCTAGTTAGCCACGGTTTCACTGGCAGTAACAACAAAGTGGCTGAAGATCAAATCAAACAGTTGGATAAACAGCTGAAAAAGGTCCGTGATAGAGCCGACAGCCGAGGCAACGACTTGGATTCGGTGTATAAAAAACTCGAGAACTTCTACGATAAGTATAACAACGTGGCTTATGACATCAAAGAAGCTGACAAAGAAGGTGAAAGCTTCAAGCCCATCGGTGCCGACGTTGATACCATCAAAGCCCAGCAAAAAGAATTCAAACAGTTCCGAGCTCGCCGAATTGAAGCTTTGGGCAAACAAGTGTCTGAGTGCAACAAACTGGGACAAAATCTCATTCAGAGCGCTCACTCTGCTGTCGACACCTCACAGCTTGAGAAAGACATTGATGCTCTCAACGCTCTCTGGAACAGCCTCAAAGATATGATTGCGGAGCGTGAGAGGGGATTAGACAAAGGACTCCTTCGATCTGGCAAATTCCAAGATGCCATCGACAACATGGCGCAGTGGTTGAAGACCTTCGAGGAAATGATGGAGAATCAGGCTCCGATTTCTGGCGAGTATTCTGTTGTGAAAGCCCAAGCCCAAGAGCAGAAGTTCATCCGGAAAACCATAACTGACAAACAAGGAGAAATGCAAGATCTCATCGATATGGGACGTAACCTTGCAGCAGATGTTGATCCTGCAGAGCGTGCTAATGTTGAACGCCAAATTCGTGACCTCGTTGGCAAATTCGATGACTCCAACGCTCGGTCGCAAGACCGCATGGACGCTTTGGAAGAGGCTGTTAAAGTTGCAAAAGCCTTCCAGAATAAGCTCAACCCGATTCTAGAATGGCTTACTCGCAGCGAAAAGAAACTCAAGGATATGAGTACTGTCCCTTCAGATGAAGAAAAGATTCAAAGACTCCTTGATCAGCATGACCGTCTGCATGATGAGATCCTCGGTCAGAAGCCTGCCTTCGATGAACTGACTGACATTGCCACTGCTCTCATGAACCTCATCGGAGATGACGAAGGCAATGCTCTCGCTGATAAACTTCAAGGAACAACTGACCGCTACGGACAACTTGTCGAAGATTCGGAAGCCTTGGGACGTCTCCTTCAAGAATCCAAGGTTGGTCTGCGCCATCTTGTCCTTACTTACGAAGACCTCTTGTCTTGGATGGAAGAAATGGAAGCTCGCCTTGGAAAATACCGAGTATTATCTGTGTTCGTTGACAAACTACTTGAACAAATGGATGAGCTTACCGATTTGGGCGAAGAAGTTGTCGGTCACGAGAAGCAAGTGCAAGAAGTTATGGAGTCAGGCACTATGCTGATGAAAAACATTTCGAGCGATGAAGCCTTGCAGCTGAAAGAGAAGCTGGATTCTATTAATCGCCGTTACAGTGACCTCAACTCTAAGGCCACAGATCTTCACAAGGCAGCAAACGAAGCCCTGCCATTAGTTCAGCAGTTCCACAAGGCTCATGATAGTCTCAATTCTTGGATGGTTACTGCTGAAAGCCGCCTCAAGAGCATCGACTCTTCCAGTCAAGGACTACCCGAGGAGGACATTGAGGACCTTGCCAAGGAGATACAACAAAATCGACCTCTCATTGAAGCAGTTAATCTTGTGGGTCCTCAGTTGTGTCAATTGTCACCTGGTGAAGGTGCATCGACCATCGAGACGATCGTCACTCGTGACAACAGACGCTTCGAACAAATCTGTGAACAGATCCAGAGGCGAATGGAGAGACTGCAAATGTCCAAGCAGAGATCGAAGGAAGTGACTCAAGACATCGATGAACTTCTAGACTGGTTCAGGGAAGTTGAGCATCAAATTCAAGATGCTGAACCTCCGAGTGTCGAGCCTGATGAGATCCGTATTCAACTCAAAGAACACAAGGCTCTCAACGATGATGTTGCAAGTCAAAAGGGACGCGTGCGCGATGTCCTGTCTAACGCAAAGAAAGTCATCCGAGAAGCGGCTTACAATGAAGATCTGGGTGAGCTGAAAGAGAAGATGGAGGATCTCAAGGAGACAATGGAAAGTGTTTCCAAGTTGTCTTCTGACAGAATGTCCAATCTTGAACAAGCCCTACCACTGGCTGAACACTTCATCGATACCCACAATGAACTTGATGAGTGGCTACATGCCATGGAGAATGAAGCTTTGGCCCTGAATGCCCCCACTGTTCGCCCTGACCAAATTGCTCGTCAAATTGAAAAGAACAAGGCATTCTTACAGAGCGTGGCAGACCACAAACCTCTCCTTGATAAACTCAACAAAACTGGTGGTGCTTTGTTGAAGCTCGTCAACCCTGAGGATTCAGCCAAAATTCAAGATCTCCTTGAATCAGATAACCAACGCTACAACAACCTCAAGAGCGAGCTGCGCGAGCGTGCGCAGGCTTTGGAAGATGCCCTGCAGGAGACAAGCCAGTTCTCAGACAAGCTCGACGGCATGTTGTCATCCCTCAATGAAACCGCGAACCTCGTTAAGAACGCAGAGCCCATTTCTGCTCACCCAGAGAAGATCCACGAACAGCAACTCGAGAACAACAACATCATCGAGGACCTCGATCGCAAGGAGACTGCGTTCGAAGCTGTCAAAGCTGCTGCCGAAGATGTCATCAATAAGGCATCACGAAATGATCCGGCTGTGAGAGACATCAAGGGTAAACTGGACCATCTAAACAAACTGTGGGACAATGTTCAAGAAGCAACCAAACATCGCGGCAAGTCTTTGGACGACGCCCTTGCCATGGCTGAGAAATTCTGGGATGAACTCCAGAACGTCATGGATCAGCTCAAAGATCTCCAAGATGCTCTTAGGACACAAGAACCTGTGGCTGTGGAGCCGAACTTGATTAAGCAGCAGAGAAACGAACTCGACCAGATCAAGGGTAAGATCGACCAAACTAAACCTGAAGTCGAGAGTGTACGCAGAACTGGACGCGATTTGATGAACTTATGCGGTGACTCCGACAAGCCTGAAGTCAAAAAGAACATCGAAGAGCTCGACTACGCTTGGGACAATGTCACTGGACTCTACGCGAAACGTGAAGAAAATCTCATCGATGCCATGGAGAAGGCCATGGAGTTCCATGACACGCTCAGAGTGAGTAGATCGATTTCTTCAATGAGAATTGATTGCTTTCGAATGTGCAAATGCTTCTACTGAAAAAAAAGGCGGATATCCCTCGTATTCCTCACTCTAGTAAAACCTAATCTAAGTTTTTTGTAATGAATACTTTCAGATTACAATATTTAACAACGTGAAGGGCTTAATCAACGATGGATCTTTATTAATATTTTATTGTTCTTCTCAACCGTTTTTTGTTATTCTTCACTTTTCTAGAACATAAACATATAAGATTATTTCCACAGCTCACCTCTCACGAAATTAGGAGTGTTAGCTGTCCTCCATTGCTTCTGCGTACACCAATAACAACGTCGATTTATTTTTATGAAGAAAATCCGTTGATGGTCAATGAATTCCAAAATTAAAATAAATATTATGTCTCTTCTGTTCAGTTAAACTGCTACACAGCTGACAAAAAATATCGGGAGTTATAGAGATAGTTTAATTGAATCTACTCTTCGTCGACAGCGTTGTTCTCATTTATTTCAGGGTTGTCAGCTGTGGAGCTATTTCAACTTCACTTAACTGTTGTTGGCGATGCGCGGTATATTTCAGCGGTTCTTTGAATTTCTTGCAGAACATGCTGGACTTCCTGACGAAGGCTGAGAAGCGCTTCAAGGACCTGGGCCCCATCGCAAGTGACATCGAGTCCATCAAGGGGCAGATGAACCAGCTCCACGACTTCAAGGACGATGTCGACCCTCACATGGTTAAAGTCGAGTCTCTCAACAGGTCAGTGTGCGCTTGTACTTATCTCTGTCTCTGCTCCTGTTGTCTGTGTTATAACTATGTTGTTATTATGACTCTGTATTGTTGTCGTGACTATCCTCTTTTGACATCTTTCTACCTATACCAGGATTTTTTGGTCGTCCTTCTCTTTTTATATTTTGGGAAAGAAATTATGGGGTAAAATTTTGAGTGTTTTAATAATATCTTTGAATTAATTGAATTAGTAATTAACGGATTTTTTATATCAAAAAATACTAGTGGAAGATTAATTTCAAATATATTTGATTGCTGGCGTCTGTTAAAAATATCCCAGCGCATTCCTAAGTTGATTTTGAGGTGCTGTTGAAGGGACCAGAACCATAGTTACACTTCAAATTTTGCATAGTTTTGCCTTGACAGAATTGTTAGGTAATCGAGGCTAGTGGTGCTCTCCCACACCATACTTTCTATTCTTTCAAGTATTTGTGAACGCTGTGAATATGCGGTGTCAGCGTAAAGTAATGTGGTACAATATTCCTTTGACATTAAAATGTGACCAAGTTTCGTCTCAGGTATCTGTAAATATGTAATTTTCGCTTGATATTTAAATCAGTTTTGAATGTACGGTCGATTAGATAACTAATGGAGTTTGATACTCAACTTTGACAAATAAACAGGTTGTCATTTTCTTCCCTTATCAGATTTCTTTATGGTACTTTTGGGTTACAAAGGGTCTTGAAAAATTCTGTAGAGAATTTTAGTCGTAATGTGGTTTCTTAACAAAAGTTATATTTTCTGTGAGGCGAAGGTTATCTTTTTGTGCTTCCACTCGATATGTTTTTGAGAGAAATGTTTTCTAATACAGATTCAAAACTTTTTTTAAGGTTTCATGGTTGTACATTTATATTCTTCCGCTTTACATTATTCGTCTTTCTATATATTTGAGAAAATTTGTTTAGACTAAACCATATGTATAAAGACGAAGCATTAACACTTTGGTGTTTATTTTTGGTGCGGTGGTTCGTCTTACAGGAGTTTGAGGAGGCAAGTGCCGTTGTTCTCGTTGACTTTCTTCTGCATGCATTTGCGTTCGTCGCCGTCTTGTGTTCGAGGCGCCGTGCGTCTCGTATGGCTCTCGGTTTGCACTGAATGTTTTCGTTTCAACTGAACACCTCCACGAAATGTAGATTAATGAAAATTTAAAAAGTTCGTACCTCATGAAACAATTTTCTGATCCTTCACGAAATGTAGATTGATAAAAATTTAAAAAGTTCATACTTCATGAAGTAATTTTCTGATTACAAGTTGAATTTATTTTTTTAATTCAGTGAAAATGTTACTGTAGCTAGATGGAACAACATGAATTTTCGCTTTGAGTTTTTTTTTTGTTGAGAGTCTAAATTGTTCGTTCTCGATTTATGGAATTCATTTATTTTTTGGCATGGCTTGTGTTTGCTTGACTCTACCGTACATGGGGTAATGTTCACCCAGTCAAAGTCACCGTCACAGTTTATTAGTCGTCCTCTTAGCACAATTCTCCAATTAACAGTACCACGCTGAGCACAGTCACACTTGCTTCACAGTTCCATATTTTACCAGCCACTATAGCGCAATTTATTTAATTTCAATATTTCACGGATATATTTGCAAGCAATACCATCACGTTCCGTTATATGCAAAAAAAATGTACAGAATTCCCATCCTCAAAGCACTGCACGATTCCGCCGTTGTTTAAGACCGGCGTTTTTTTTTGTAGTTCTAACGCAGCTTGTTTCGTAGCCATGACCTTATGTTGATGTTTAATAGTTCTCGTCTTGCATTTTTTCAATTTGTGTAGTTCGTGTAAGAGCATTTTTCAAGCACTTTCAGCGACCCAACATTCGAAGTGAGAGCCACGAGATTCGTTTTGTGTTGTTTCTAATATGCATATACGAACTGCATTATTATTATTTTTTAAATCAAAGCGAATTGCGAGCAAACCAACTAAGTGCGTGTTTATTGATGTTCATAAAAACTATGTTAGATATATGTAAATACTTTGTGTTTTGTTATAAATTACACATTACTAATTTGTTGTTATAAATCTATACTGTAAAGCAGATTTTTATTTTCATAAGTTACCGATTCTGTTTCTTGTTTGCTTTTACGAACCAAAAACCACCTTTGGAAGGGTCATTCGGTTATTAAATATTGATTTGCGGTGAATTATTTCCCAGTTTTTGAACTAAATTTTCAATTGTTTGGATAGCCAAAGGACGTTATGTTCTTCTAAAGTTTAAAGGTAGATTTTTTCAGAACAACTCAAATTGACGCAACATAGTTTTGGCCAAAAATTTGTGCTAATGTGCAAGAGATTATTTCTTCACTATTCTAAAGTTTCTTTCTGGTAATACAGACAAGCGCAAGAGCTGCGCGAGAGAACCACCGCAGACCAAGCAGCCGCCATCATGCAGCCACTGGGCGAGGTGAACAGAAGGTGGGACGATCTCATGAAGAACATCAACACCCGCCAGAGGAACCTCGAGAACGCTCTCCTCAAACTTGGCCAATTCCAACACGCGCTCAAGGAGCTTCTCGTTTGGATCGAAAGAACGTACAAGAATCTAGATGAGTTGAAGCCCGTTTTTGGAGATCCTCAAGTTATCGAGGTTGAACTTGCCAAGCTGAAAATTACGATCAATGACATTCAAGCTCATCAATCGAGCGTGGACACCCTCAACGATGCTGGGCGACAGCTCATTGAGTCTGACAAAGGATCTGAAGACGCGTCGCAGACGCAGAAGAAATTACTAGAGCTCAACAAGAAGTGGGAGAACCTGCAAGACAAAGCTCTTGGCAAACAGACTGATCTCGAAAACGCCCTTAGAGATGCTCAAATATTCAGCGCTGAGGTTCAGGATCTCATTTTGTGGCTCGGCGACATTGACCAAGCGATTTCTGCTTCCAAACCAGTCGGTGGTTTGCCAGAGACTGCCAAGGAGCAGCTGTTGCGTTTCATGGAAATATTCGACGATCTAGAAGACAACCGCTCAAAGGTTGAGAGCACTCTGCAGCAAGGCCAAGACTACCTCAAGAGATCTCGTGAAGGCGCAGCAACGAACCTCAACCACAGCTTGAGAACCCTAAAGAGCAAATGGGAGAGCGTGCTCAACCGCGCCAATGACAAGAAGATTAAACTTGAGATAGCTCTCAAGGAAGCCACCGAATTCGATGAAGCTCTGCAACAGTTTGTGGCTTGGCTCTCAGAAGCCGAAAGCTTCCTGCTTAACCAACAGCCTGTGTCTCGTATCCTGGAAATTGTTATTCAGCAGATTGAAGAGCACAACAACTTCAAGAAAGACGTCACTGCTCACAGAGAAGTCATGATGAACCTCGATAAGAAGGGAACTCATTTGAAATACTTCAGTCAGAAGCAAGACGTTATTCTGATCAAAAATCTCCTCGTGTCTGTCCAGCACCGGTGGGAGAAAGTTGTTTCTAAGGCTGCGGAGAGAACTAGGGCCTTGGACCTTGGAATCAAGGAAGCCAAAGACTTCCATGACGCCTGGAGTGAGCTTATCAACTGGCTCGATGATGCCGAACAAACTCTCGATGATCTGGCAGCTAATGTGGGCAACGATCCGGACAAAATCAAGGCTCAGATCGCCAAACACAAAGAATTCCAGAAGCAGCTTGGAGCCAAACAGCCTATGTATGATATGACTGTTAAAATGGGCAAGAACATTCAGAACAAAGCTCCCAAGACTGATGAAGAAACTATTAAGAACATGCTCGCTGAGCTCAAGAACAAATGGAGCAACGTATGTCAGAAGAGTGTTGACCGCCAGAGGAAGTTGGAAGAAGCCCTTCTCTTCACTGGCCAATTCAAGGAGGCCACTGGTGCTCTCATGGACTGGCTCAAGAAAGTCCAATTGGGCCTTGTTGATGACGGACCTGTGCACGGCGATATCGACACTGTTAACTCGCTGATGGAGAAACATAAGGACTTCTGCAAGGAGATGAACAACAGAAAAAAACAGGTCGACAGCGTCAGGGAAATTTCGGAAGACCTGCTCGTGAAGGCAACCCCCGAAGATGCTTCCAACATCAGAACGCAAATGACCGAACTGCTCTCTACGTGGGACGCCGTCGAAAGAGCTACCGAAAGGCACACAGAGCGTCTCAACGAAGCTTGGCAAGACGCTGAGAGGCTACACAAGGTAAGTATCGTTTTTTTTTCGAAGGCTAGAAGAAGTATGCTTTTTAGAATTAAATTACATAATACGGCGTTATTTTAATCTTTTGTCTTTTCGCCTCAATGTATTGGGCTGATCCATTTAAGTTGTAATACATGTTCTTCGGTAACTTTCAGTCGGTGCACATGCTTCTGGATTGGCTGTCGAACGCGGAGATGAAATTACGTTACGCTGGTTCCTTGCCTCCTGACGAGGATGAGGCGCGCCAACAAATCGCAGAACACGAAGCCTTCATGCAGGAGCTCCGTGTCAAGGAGAAGGAAAAGAACGAAACCATTGCCTTCGCTGAGGAAATTTTGGCCAAGGCACACCCGGACGCCATCGGCACCATCAAACACTGGATCAACATCATCCAGACCCGCTGGGAGGAGGCTGTGTCCTGGGCGGACCAGAGAGACCAGAGACTGCAGGAGCACTTCAGGAGTCTCGTCGACCTCCAGTCGCTCATGGATGAGCTCATGCGATGGCTTACGAGGGTATGTTGCCATTGGAGGTATTGAGAGCAGCGTGTGCGTGTTTCACCCTTAAATAAAATAGCGGTGATGAAATTCTCTCCAGTTTATTGTGATAGCGTGAAACCTGGTCGGAGGTAATTAAGGCATTTGGGTTCTGGATAGGTTAATTATTTGTTTGTTCTTTTTAATATACGTAGGGAGTACTTCAGCGTTCTGGAAGCTATGCTTCGCTTTCTGCCCCAGAACCAGCTACGCCTCATGCAGGAGTTTGATATGGGTTAATTAAAAAATTTCATAGTTTTTCTCCTTTCTCTTTGTTGCTGATTGGAAATGGTAAAATTTAGACATCATGTGCGTGTTCGTTTCCTTGTTTTCATTTCTCTTTAACATTTGTCAACTTAGATACTTGGAAAGAAGTTTACCTGTTAACTGATGGTACCCCATATGGTGCCACCGGAATAAAGTCTTTACTTAGTAGTGAGAGTAATCATAATGAAGTGGAAGCGAAGTTTCCTTAGTACTACGCTGACAAATTCTTGCAATGCCTTAAAGTCTTTAATTACCAAAATGAGGTAAAGGCACTACATCGCTCGACAGAAGTTAGTTATGTATTAGCATACTTCTGAGTACGCGAATGGGTCAAATTATTATTTCGTATCTCGTATGTTATTATTGACCGGATGCTGGCTCCTTATGATGCGAATATTTTAAGGTAATCTTTCTTATGAGTTAGGCCTTTGTATAACTCTGGTATTGCATTGCAGGCGCAAGATGATCTCACTGAGCTGGAGAGCCAGCCTCTGCCCGACGAAATTCCACCAATTCTTGGGCTCATCTCCGACCACAAGGAGTTCATGGACGAGCTCCAGAAGAAGGAGCCGGAGGTGATCAGCATCTGCAAACCAACCAAGGTCCGGCCATCCGTGTCGCAGCCAGGCAAGAAGAAAAGCCGTGGATCCATGGGGTGAGTTAATCATTCTTATTCAGAGTTACAAATAACATTCTGAATAGAAAATTAGGTAAACAAAAGCATTGAGTGTCATCAATTCTATTTTTCAGATCCTGTTAATAAGGTCTTGCCAGGTGGTGGACGTTCAAGCAGAGTTATAGAACGTGATAAGATTATGTTGTTTTTTTAACGTTTTTCGGACCTCTTAGACGTTTTTTTTATGAAAATGTCGTAAGAGCTCTAAATAATGTAGGACTGTTATCTTCAATAATGTCTTCAAAAGCTTTGTGTTACTTTCGTGGGCACAACGCGCTGGTTGAGTTATTGATGTGGATCGCTCTTGACGGCGTTAAGTTCCGAGCAGTGCTCGTAATCTGGAGTATTACAGTTCTGTTCGGGCAGTGCTCCTAATCATCTTGAGGAAACTGCAGTTATGTGGCGCTCCCTATATTGGGCAAAATATCTGGTGTGATATCTCGTGGAATGTTGCATCGTGTTTGTTATTCAGGCATGTGTGGGCCATATTGAAGCTCAACTTCTTCGTTCTTTGTTTGGCATGCCTACTTCTCTTTGGCCCGATACTTGAAGGTTGCTGCTAGTTGTACAAAGTTAGTGTGTAGTGTCTCAGAGTTTTTGTGTCGTCTCTACTGGTGCTTTCGTCCGTTGTCCTTAAATTTCTGTAAGCGTCTATGTTGTAGTGAGGTATTACTCCGGTATGTTTCTAGATTGCACCTCTTCGTAAACTTTGTAAGAATAATCGGTGTCATGATAACATTTTTTTCTACTTTTGTGTCGTAATTAGTTTAATTGTATCAGGGACTTTTTTGTTCAGGCATTTCCCTGTGTGACAGATGTCGTACGTCACGTGGTTGTGTTGAACCGTGATTTTCCGTGCAGCCTGAAATGTGTTGGCCTGTCTTCCAAGGAGGGCTTGGTTTTCTCTATTTTCATTTGAACTACAGCAGGAAAGTTGATGTTTTGCGTACGCATCTTTAGAAACCAATCGTTCAGTTTCGGTGTAATGACGATAAGAAATTGATAGTATTATGCTTCACGGGAAGCTCCAGTGTCTCAAATAATGCACAAAGCTTGAGGCTACAGTAGGACTTGAAATAGTTCAAAGTAAGACGCAATTATTTCCTTCCTTATCATTACCACGTAAGTCCAACCTTCGCCTTAGAATTATGGTGCGTGAAATATGAGTGATACTTTATATAAATATTAAAGACAAAAACTGTCTATGAATTTGAAGAAGAACAATTCCGCAATTGGTGTTCAATCCAATGGAGCTGGTGAGATCCTACTAGTTCGCACAGAGAATGTTTTGTACGCCCGAGTTGCTGCTAGAATTATTGCGTTATGTTGGCCTGCCATCGCTTGTTTGGTTGGATTGATTTTAATGTTCATCACTGCACGAAATGTTCGGCTATTCGTTCAAAGCAACTGGTTGTATAACTACGTCAATGGAAAGAACTTATTTTTTATCGTAAGATCAGAATTCAGGAGAGAACTTTCTCAGGTTAAAACTACTTTGCATAATCTTAATCATAAACTGAAAATACTTACATTTTTCCACGGATGTAAATATCTTCATTGTGTTACCTACCAGTTGCTTTGGATTTTACGTGCACAAATTAGTAAAATTACGTTATATTTTGTCCCAGCATCTGTAATGCATAGGTCTTTGTGTACGTGCATGGCCTTGTACACGTATGTGGTACTATAGCCGTGCGCACATGTGCTCGTGTCGACCAGTAATCTGTGTGGAGGTTGTCTCTCGCTGCTTCATGGCTCTGTTCAGTTTTGGAAGACATTGATAATCAGTCTTCGTTTATATAACTTCTTGAACTCATTAACATGTGATCCTGATTAATTCTTTAAAACCAAATCGAAACCTGAATTAAGATTACAGTCTGGATTTAGTTTGCTGTTTGGGTTTCAAGAAATATGAGGCGACAGTATTTATTTGCAACGTAGAGAAACGTCGCAACATTATCGGGAGCGAAAAGCTCCTTAGGAGTTGCAATGCTGTGCTCGCTCTCACACAGCACCAGAGACTTTGAAGGGTTCTCTCATAGAGGAGGGCTGACAATGTTTAAAACCGTCTGAGCTGAAGCATCACGAGCGTCACCAACACATGGATGACTGAGCGACGATGATGGTAGGGCGGCATGTTGGTGAACTTCGCATAGTTCCATTGCTTGTTTCCTGGCTCTATAGCTGCCGTATTTGACTGAAGTCTTTTCTGCTGGTGCCCATGTTCTATTTTCTCGTGTCTCAAGTACTCGAGTAATTTTCAAGTATTCAAATAATAATTGATTATAACTAATTCAGTATTCGAATAGTGTCTCAAGTACTCGAATAATTTCCCTGAAACTCGGGAAAAATGCTTATCTTCAAAGATTTATTTTTTATCTTTTGATAAAATTTATTTTCTAATCTCTTGATAAATATTGATGAGGGGAAAGAGTGGGGAGAATTTGGCGCTTGGGTGCCCAGCTAAGACTTCTTGTGAATGTTGAATGTGAAGTTTACTTGTGCTGGACTCTTCCAGCCGTGACAGTGCCAGCCCAGGCAGGGAGACCTCACCAGACTTCCCAGACTATCCGTCCAGACGATCCAGGTCAGTCTCGCATTGTCTTCTCAGCCCGAGATGTATACCTAATGCTACAACTTGGCTCTGCAGACCGTTCTTGGTTAGCCTTGTACATATTTGTTTACTTATCATAGGCTCAGATCTAATACCTTTTGAAAAAGTATATTAAAGCAGCAATAATCATCTAAAAAGCGCCGGTAGATTTTTATGGAGTTGTTTAAAGTATCTAGACTTAGAGGAGTCACGTGCAGCTGAATCCAATGAAATTGGGTACCATCGAGGAGGTGAGGCAGGATTTGTGTTGTCCCGTCGCAGAGTAGCGGTCGATAAAATGTGGGAATTTTTGTGTGGGAATGAAGCGATTTTTAATTGTTTCTTTGTTTATAAAGTTTGGTTGACTAGACTCCAAAGTTGTGTTGCTTTAAATCCATACCTCGTTAGTTCTTCACCCATTCGTGGCGTTTCGCACATGTACATACATAAGGTTTCTCACATGGAGACTATCAGTAAAGTACCCGCATTTGAGGATTCATAAAATCATCGATTGGCTCGTAAAGTCATCGACCAAACCTGGTCAAGAAATTGTTCCCTGCCGTTTTTTTTGCCAGTTGGCTTATGGTAGTTCTATGAAATTTCTGATTTTCTTAAAAGACCGGTTACCCAGCTCCCGTCGCGTAATATACATTTGCGTTCTTTTTCACTAATGCAGACGACCAAAATTCTGGTGAAATGAGCGATTGCCTAGTTTATATATGCTAAAAATAGTAATTAAAAATTTAACTTCCTGCACAAAATATTGCCATTAAAACGTACGTATATAGTGTATTTAATCATCCATTTTGTTCTTCTTTACTCATTTCGTATTTTATTTGACGGTCCCATAATATGTACTGTCTTATCTTTAGTAATTAACTTTTCTGTAGCGTATTTAGTTTTCATTAATTAAATTTGCGTTAAAAGTGTTGAGCCTTAATTTAAACAAGGTTTTGTTAGCTCCATTCTGCATCTATTTTCTATCTTACAGAATTTTTCATTTCATTTTGAATCATAGATTTTCTTCATGTTTTTCGGTGAATATTCAATTTATGTACGTCTATTGCATGAGTTTTTCTTTCATGGTACATTTTTTTCGGTTTTCTAATTAATATTCTACGATGTCGTTTTTTAGCGGTTAAAATTCTTTTATTTTCAAACTATATGATCACTCAATTCAATTTGTATCATTTCGCCTGATTTGAATGCTGTTGAATTGTTTTCTTTTACTTCTTTAGTTTTTACTTGCTTCTACTTGTCTGATTTTATTTTTATCCTTTGTTTTTGCTATGCGGTCTCTTGTTTTCTAAGTTACTGTTCGAAGTTGCTTGTGTGGCTTCGCCATAAAACTTCTTATTTCTATTTCGTTTCGTAGCATTTTGTGTGTCATATATATATTTTTTTTAAATTATTTCCGTTTTAAATCTCTCAATGGTTTTCAAGGGAAATGTTTATTTTCAATTACTTCACTGCTCAATCGGAGTACTTTCTTTCGGGAAGTTGTTTTTTCTTTCCTGTAGCATCCTTCCTATTGCCTCTATGCTCGTGGACACTTCTCAAGACCTTCCCTTATTTCATGTGCACTTCCCAGTGATGCGTTTCCTCGTTTTACTCGCGTGTTCTGCCCCTACTTTAACCCTCCTGTACCGTGCCTCTCTCCGTAGCCGCGTCTCCCCTGACCGCGATAGCGCACCCGGAGCTAAGTCTCGCAAGAGCAGGTAATGCAGAGCTCCCGCCCAGCCTACCTGTGCTGTCCCTCCTCTTTTGCGTCACTCTGCTCTGCTATTTCACACGGGCTTAAGATGATATATATCAGGCTTGATTGATTTTGGAATAAAGCATCCTTTAAGTTGGCGTTGTAGTCAAACAGTTGTCATTGATTTGGTTAATTTTTGATGGTACTGCAAGAATTATTGCAAAAGCAGCGGCTCATCCGTTGATATGAATGTTGTTTTAGTGGTTGCTGAAAGTTTCGTTACGTGTTATCGATTTAAAAACTCGAAAAATCACCGAGTTTCTTGATAATTAAAATTATTACACAGCGCTTTCGAGGTTACTGGTGATAATTAAAATGCTTTCATTAAAAAATTTTGGTTGTAATCGATTCCAGTAATTTTGTACGTGAAAATTAATTCCGTAATGTGGATTTCTTAGTTTTATTGTGACAGTTTGAGTTTGTCGAGACCACGACGAACGATAAAGAGTGAGTTGCGCGCAAAAGAGGAGTGGTGGTGCATGTGAAGTTGTCTCGATCCTATTATTTCTCGATCCCATCATCTGGTGGAAGGTTCAAGTACTTCATCGATTTTGATTTGGTGTGTTCGCTTTTCGGCCAGATATTGCTCAACATGGAAGCTTTTTAATATTGGTGAAACCCCAAAAGGCGCTTTTTTAACCGACCAAAACACAAATTTTGGTTGACGCTCTTGTTTTAACAATTATACAAACGGATGCCCTGAGTAAATTTCAAATCTTTTTTCGTATCTAGCTTCTTCGATCGCAAAGATATCCAGAAATGCAATTTAGGATAAGTGAACAGTGATATCTCAAATTTCAGCAGTTTTCTGATCTTGAGGTTTATTTTCATTGATTTAAATCTATTTAGGCTATTGGCATGGAACTTTGAATGCATGCATATGGTTTTTAACGGGAAATTTAAAGTTTAATGAAATAATACCCGCCTCCTCTACCGTTGTTCATCTAAATCACAAGACCCTCACGCACTTCTGACCTCCCCTCATTAAGAGCCTGCATCTTATCACCCGACACGCTACCTGTTCTGTGCGGTTGTGCTCATTCTATCAATATATCAAATCGCCTTTTAGTTCCCTCTCTCCTACGTCCCCTCTTGTACTCTATGCATCTGTTCTACCGTCTACCTTGTTGAATGATCCTATCGTTTTATGCCTTCTTACTGCTTTGGTATGATATCTTCATTTTTGTTCTTATCTCACATTTTCTGCTACCTAAATAAAGTTCTTCTCTCCAAGTTTTTGCTCGTATGCTCATCTAGTGTACCTATCCTACCTTGTTTTTTGTTTTTCTAAATTCATCCGCGCAATTCCTCATTTAGGCAGCTTTCGTTTCAGTCGTGTGCTTGCACATCATTGTCACCATGTGACCATGAACAGCAAAACCTATATTTTAGTTCACAATTTAATTTACAACCAGCTTGTAAGAATCATCCCTCTCACAATCTTCAGTTTTACACAAATATTTTCCATGATGGTGAATCATCTTTCTTACGGTTACCATAAATGTCTGCCTTCAGGTCCACTTCCTAATGTTCATTCCTTTGCATTTCCTCGTTTTAAAAATTTAAAATGGTGCCCTTCTATAAATCGCTCATAAATGTATAACCGTTGTCTCGTAAGTGACGCGGAACATCTTTTCCTTACACATTACAAACATCATCTCATTATCTCAATCTTAAACTTGTCACTTTCTTCGCTTCTTCAAACATTAATATCATTTAAATGTCGTATTATGTCAT
The DNA here is from genome assembly GCA_014220935.1 of Platorchestia sp. MABIK. Taxonomy (NCBI): domain Eukaryota; kingdom Metazoa; phylum Arthropoda; class Malacostraca; order Amphipoda; family Talitridae; genus Platorchestia; species Platorchestia sp. MABIK. The sequence goes on from JACJUY010000043.1 coordinate 302,615, forward strand.
CCGTTTTACTCGCGGAACTGAAACTTTAATTAAGATGTAACCGATGTAAAGCTGATGGGCGCTCAGTAGTGTTGCGTGTGTGTGTGTTAATTAAACTTTTGTGTTGTAGTGCTTCGTATTTTTGGCTAACTTGAGCGTTTTTTTTATGTAACTTTATTGGTGCCTATCTAGCCGGGTCTCTCCCTCTCGCGAGGTCACTCCAACCAGAGAATACCCCAGACCCTGGATGTTCGGTGCAAGGTAATAATAATCATAACTTCTTAATAAAACATGGCACGTGTCACTGACTCGACAAATAGTGTCCGTGATGCTAACTCATCTGTATATACTCAAGTCCTCCTCTCGTTCTGCCTACTTTGCCTGTTTCATGAAACTGTGGAAGGGTTACATTCATTTTACCGAGGTGATAAATTTGCGGAGAGATCGGCAAGTTGTCCGAAATAAGTATAATTGATTTGCTCTACCATGAGCTGGGTGGGCCATTTCCTTAACGAGTGTAACTGAGCCGAAAATTTTTAAATCTACCTTTCACTTGCAGTGCGTGATGACAAACTATGTTACGCTCTGTGTTGGAATGCAGGCTTAAACTTTGTGCACAAAGTTGGTACAAAAGTTAAGTTGCACTTATTATAGCACACTTGCCTGATCAGGTAAAATGTACTTTGTTTGAAATATCTCAACGGAGATAAATGGTTGTTAGATTAATTTTTCTTGATATCGATTTCTCATGTGCGGACTTCTTAATTTTTGATCATTCTTAGTGGTGAATTTGAGATAAAACCATGGAAAAGTTAGCGATAAATGGTGCAAATTTTAACTTCAACTGGTGCAAATTTTAACTTCAACTGGTGCAAATTTTAACTTCAATTCAAGTTTTAAGTATGTTGTCATCTTGCATATTTAGTTTTATGTCCTTGAAACATTATGTCGATTGATAATCTATGAATAAATTGTGTGCATAACTATAATTCAAGCTCGCTGACGTATTTCTCATTTCATGTAGAATGATCCCAAAATTTTAGGGTGGGTATATTCAACTCATAGAAAGTATTTCACGACATGCGTTGTCATCGATTAGCGCCAGATGTCTTTATATCTGTGCCTTTGTACACTTCTTGAGATATTTAATTTATTATGAAGCAGGCGAAGTTCTTCTTAAAAATCACTCAATTGTCATTGTTGGCTCTATGAACGAGAGGAAGATTGTAATGACCCCACAATGTATTAATGGTAGATTAATATTGATTTCTGTACATCAATATCACTGATTTCTCTGCTGTGTGTGTACTTGATTTGAACTATACTTGGCAAATGGTGCTGAAAGGTATTTGTTTAATAATTATTTATCAGTAGTTGTAATGATTAGTCGATGTTCTATGGTACGGGTAGGGGATAAAACTCGTGGTGCTGGCGGTGCTGCTTGTGGCTTCGATCATCTAAGTGTGCTGTAAATTGTCATTTTTGCCTTCATTGTAGGAGAGAAGGAATGGCTTTTTTACTTGAAGTGCTGAATTTTTGCTCCATAGCATTCAACAGAGCTTAATGCTTCATTCCAAAAGGATTTTCTTTTTTCTCTCTTTGTTTACAAATGTGATTCGAATGAAGCTATATTTGATTTATTTCATCATTTTTTCATTTGGTTCAGTATTCTTGATTGTTGTTTATTGAGCCTACTGCATCGCCACGCACTATTGGTATTGCTGGGCGCACACCCGCATGAGTTAGCAGACGCACGTATAGAGTTCGAGTAATGCCGCCCTCGTTGCGCTTGTGTCGGGACCAAAGGGGTGTAATTTTAGTGTTGCCTGCATCCACACCATTTGGAATGTCGCTCACTGCACGCTAGATCTTCTGCCAAAACTATTGATAATGAAAATTAAAATACATATTCTAATTTGATAATTGATGATGTGAAGTCCAGCTTGTAAACGTTACTTGCTTCAATTACTTCGATCAAAAGACAAGTAACTTTGATGAATTGGAATAAAACAAATGCAGTTCATTTTTTGGGGGGCAATCTGAGCGCAGTGAGCACATTCGAAATCTCCTCCAGACACGGCGGTGAGTATCCAGGATGCCGGTGATGGTTCGTGCATTAATGTATTGTTGTCAACCCTCTCTTGTCCCCGCCGGGCGCGCTTCTACACGTGTGGCGCACCGCTTGTTGCTGTGGTGGTGACATCTGCTGCACACACATCGGTTCACCTCTACTCGGCCCATGGCTACTAACATAAACGTTGATTTATTGTTTTATTAACATGCTGCTGTTCTTGTATGCTTGCTAATTTGTATTCTAATGTGTGCGTTATGTACTGGTTAAACGGAATCAACCCGTTGGTTGATTTCGATGTATTATTAACCTTGTTAACGTGATACTAATTGTGAATACATATATGTGCTTTTGGGTTGTGTTATTCTTAACCTGTTTGTCTTGCCTCGACTTGCGATATTTTTTGTGTGCATGGGGTTATTAATATTGCATATCAAATTCGCGTCACTTTCAAACCAATTGCACATTCTTTCAATAATCGTCGTTGTGAACTTTGGAAAACTTTTCTTTTTGGGGAGTTGAAATCATTTTCGGATTACCTATCATTCCTTCAACTGTGACGACTGCCATTCGGATTGAAATGGCTTTTAAAATTCCCTGGTTTTCTTACGAAAAAATTGGGGGTGCTATAGAGTAACGCCACCCCCTGACGGGCCAATAGACGGGTCGAGAGACTACGATGTCCCTCCTCGCTACCTGAGCCGTCATTCCAACGCCGGCTATTCCCACATTCCCGTTCCCATTGCGGCGTCTAGGAAGTTCAGGTCTGCGTAGGTTAAGATTGAGTAGTTCCTTAGCTGCTCAGTCTACCGTGAACTTGCTACTAACATCGCCGTGAACTAATTATTTATGCGTTCTTTCAATTTCTTGGTGGTGCTATACTTACTCTGGCTGTTCTCGTTGCTTCCGTGGACTAATTACTGCAATAACACATGTTGCGATGACAGAAGTTTATCTTCATTCCAGTGATTTATCAGTGTTTCCTCTTTTTTTGAACTGTTCCACCTTACGTGCACTTATAATTGTCCATCTTTATTTAATGATTTTGACCTGTTTTCCAGCTGGAATTTTCTCGTGTTTTCATTTTTGATTCTTTAAAATATATGCTTCCGTCTATTTTAGACTTGTCTCGCTTTCAAATAATTCTGTTCTGGATTTGTAATATGACATTTTGTTTATGGTTTCTCGTATTATACCCGTATTGTTCCCATAATTATAGTTCGCCTCTTTGACTTCTTCGAGTTTTTATTTCTGAACTTGTAAACTTCACTAAACTCGTGTCGAGCCAAAGTATCGTGAGTACAGCAGGTTCTCTTTACTTACTTTCATTTTCTGCTTTCTAATTTTCCTTGATGGGAAAAATTATATTTTTATGTGAATCTGTATCCAGTTAGTGGAGAAAGTTTTTGCTTTCTTAATGTTCAGAGTGAAATTCTACTTGAAGTATTCTTATGAAGGAGATTTTTCTATTGCTCTAAATTGCTTCGAAAATTCTCTGAAATTTTATCTTCATGCTAATGTATCAGGTAAATTCAGCATAGCTGGTGATAACTTCAGTTTGATAACTCCCAGTTCGCGCTTTCCTTTT
>JACJUY010000043.1:306290-330835 GCA_014220935.1 Platorchestia sp. MABIK
TTTTTGCTGTCAAACTTCCTCAGAAAGTTGTTTGTAATTTCTTAAGGTTGGAAAAGTGAATTTTATATCAACAGCTGTTGTGAAATTTGAAGTTCTGTTTTGTTTTCTTTCCAAGTTTCAAAATCAACAAAAGCGTCCTGCTCAACGTTAGGCGTCAAAAATGATATAAAATGCTGTTTACATGATTCATTCATCATTTCAATACGTATTATGAACAACTTTTCAATTGGTGAAAATCGACCAAAACTTAAGGCAAGTCCATTTGGAAAACTTCTGGACGCCTTTTTCCTTTTACTCATTTTATTCACAACGATTTGGTCAGCAATGCAATATTTAAATTTATAAAGTTCTGATCAACCAATAAAGTTCTATACTTCAAGCAATATTTATACATGGAGTATCTATCTATAACATTCACCAAAAGTCTGTAAATGGCTATCTATCCAACACATCACCTGAGCACCTGTGACATACACGGAATGACCACAGCACTGCTCCACAACCTTTACCATTGTGTTCGATTCGGTTATCTGTTTTTTTTTTCATGATTCATCATAAAGAAAGATTAATATTCAATTAACTTTACGCCATGACAACAGCAAAGCAAGCGTGCCCCGAGAAGAGGTCCAGATCCGCAACCCGAAGGCCCGCGAGCTCTGGGAGAAGTGGGATACCGTCACCTTCATGTCGTTCGAGCGCATGCGCCGGCTCAACGACCAGCTGAACCTGCTCAGAGAACTCGAGAAGCTCAAGAACTTCTCCTGGGACGAATGGCGCAAGAGGGTTAGTTTGCCAGTCGTCAAGCATGGTGGCTATTGTAGTTAAAATGTCAATTGCTTTATTGGAAACGGAAGTTACTAGGCCTCATTTGTTTAGTTCTGTGTTTCGTTATTCTGAAATTGATGAGGTGTGGATGTAAGAAAAGTTGACTTTGCTTGGCTTCTTAAATCAAGCCTTAATGGTTGGATGTAGACGATTGGTTTTAAGGTGGACGTAATGTTGATATTTTGTTGGAAAGATTGGTTCCATAATATGTATTTTCTCCTTGTGCAGTTTATGAAGTTCATGAACAACAAGAAGTCGCGCGTGACCGATCTTTTCCGCAAGATGGACACCGACAACGACGGCATGGTACCCAGGGATGACTTTGTGGACGGTATCATCAAATCCAGTGAGTACCAAGTATCGTTTTTCAAAGACTAAGTCATGTGAAGATAAACTATAAGTAAATACACGCCAACCGTTGAGCTAAGCTTTGATATTTTATTTACCTTGGCGTTGTCCAATGCCTTATTTATTCTCTGTAGGTAGAGCCACAGCAGGAAAGAAACTTGAAATGGGTTAACCATGCGGGAAGTGCCTGTCATTGGGCTAGACGTTAACTCCTCCGATTGTTTTTGATACATAACTCACGAATTGGCCCCGAATTTTTTTGCAGAATTTCCGACAAGCAAAGTTGAAATGGAAACAGTGGCGGACATCTTCGATCGTAACCGCGATGGCTACATCGACTACCAGGAGTTCATTGCCGCTCTGCGCCCTGACTGGGAGAAGAAGGGACCTCTCACGGACGCTGAAAGAATCGACGACGAGGTGCAGCGTCAAGTGAACCAGTGCACTTGCAGGCAGAAGTTCTTGGTGCACCAAGTTGGAGAAGGCAAATACAGGGTGAGGAATGGACTGTAGCTGTGCCTCGAAGGATTAATCTCGCTGTAGCTCTGTGAGCGTGGGATTATTCCTGATGAATTCAGTCAGAGTGACTGTATTTGAGCAAAAAATCATGTTCAAATCATTTACTCCATTTAGAGCGTGCTTCAGTAAATATTTTCTTGGAAAGATGTAAAATTTTGAAAGTATTTCAAAATACATCAGTAATTACATTATCTCCTTGGGTGCGTGCTACGATGACTAATGTTCGGATCCAGTAGCTTTGTAAAGCAATGGATGAAGAATTTCATGTTCAATATAGTGTTAATCCTTCTCTCTTTCTAGTTACCTTTCATTAAAATTCGTTCAACTACTTTACATCCAACATGTCATTACACACTCCGTTGACCACCCAACATTTAGCATGACCTAACACACTACGTACCTGTCCTCAGTTCGGCGACAGCCAGAAGCTTCGGCTGGTACGCATCTTGCGCTCGACGGTGATGGTGCGTGTGGGCGGCGGGTGGGTCGGCCTCGACGAGTTCCTTGTCAAGAACGATCCGTGCCGAGGTGAGCTTTCTTCCACCCTGCGCTCAGGCAACACTTGTCCAGAGATATACGATTCTTATATGCCATTTTCAAAATTAGTCCTACCCAGAGATTTACGATTTTCAAATGTCCTTTTCAAAGGTAGTCCTACCCAGGGATATACGATTCTCAAATGCACTTTTCAAAGGTAGTCCTACCCAGAGAAATACGATTCTCATATGCCATTTTCAAAGGCAGTCCTTATGATTCTGATACCATATATGTATGCTAAGGTAGCCCACCGAATGATTCTGATGTATCTAGAAATAGTCCACCGAGTGGTTCATTTGATGAATTTTCAAATTATTTGATGGAATGTTTCTAAGGGAACTTTTCCTGATTTCATCGATCGGATTTTGAACATAATTTATTTAGATTTGGACCTTCAGTATTCAATTGAGGATATTTTTCTTTATTTCAGGGAAATTTGTCATTTCTATGGGGGAAAATATCTTCTTACGAGGTTTTTGATTAGCATTGAATTTATGTATTCATAATTTGTGTTTACTCCTCACAGTATTTTCTGATTTTCAGGACTTGATATTGGGTAATCTAATTTTCTTCGTGAGATTCAAGTGAATATTGAGTATTAAAAATATGTCATTTATGCTTGATACTCCATTGTAGCATATTGTGTAGATGTAAGCTGGGTGTTCCCTGACAATCGAGTTTTGTGTAGTGTTTCGGCAATTGGAATTTTCGCCACTTTTAAAATGAAGTTGCTTGCATCAGTTCAAAATTACTCTTCACGTTCCTTCAAAGAGATGCAATTCTACGGTCGAAAATTAAAAAGTTATTGGTCCTGTGTTTCTAATTGTGATATCCTGTCAACAATTTTTGAAACTTCCTGTATCGTTGCATAATTTTTACTTAGATTTACTTGTAAAGGAAATTTCAAGTCCCTCGTTCCCTGCAACCCGTTTGTTTTCCCAACACCCAATCGGTCATCAGTGACAATTTCATGCTTCAATTGCGCTCGAATCTGAACTGCAGTCTTAGTAATTATTATTGGAGCTTGATATGATAGTGTACCTCACATGCTGCCACAATACACTTATTTTGTTCTTTATCAACATTGCATTCATTGCATAAAAATAAAATACGTTCATACCGCATAGTTTCTATTGATTTAACTAAAAACTAAAACTAACAGATCGCAAATAATTCTCATTAACGAAAACCTGGTTACTAACCTAAAAATACCAACCGGTTTCTTTCCTTGAAAGTTCAGCAATACTGTTCCGAAGAAATTCTACGTTGGTTTAATTGAAAAGTTGTTTTTCCTGCTGTGAAACACTCCCTACCAGCCTTTTGTTATGCATTCGGTAAGCGGGGTTTGCTAGTTTGAACTGCGTCCACGTGAATGTCTCGTACTAACGCCATCATTAATTAATAGCTTCAAACCAGATACTTTGGTATGTTCGTAACGGATCTCGGTGCGTGAAGTAACTCCCTAGTTAGTGGAAACTGCGACTAATGCTACTTACACCTATAATAGTGCTTGAATAACCCTCTGTGAAATTGTCGTCGTTGATTGTCCACTTACGTGAGGATGTGACGTCAGAAAGGCAGGACATATCTTTTCTTGTTCTTTTTTTAATTTGCTAACGAATACCTTGTTTGCTACTTACGTCCATGTTGTCTTGAGGTATAAATCTGAGTGGTTTTTCGTCGAAATATGCGAAGGACCACGATGCAACCAATCCAACTGTTGAATGCCGCATTAACACATTGTCTCTCCCTCCTTTTTCAACCTTGCTACCCTCTAACCTCGGTAACACTACCCATACCTTGCCCTACACAATTCTTAACTTGGCCATCACTTCCTCTGTTCATTGTTCTACATGATCGTGATACTTGATTTGATCACATCAACAACTTGCCTGAGTTTCGTATAACATTTTTTTAACCTTACACTTGTCCCTCACTTCGTTTCGAGTTCGAAACTTGCAATGGCAACTGAATTACCTCATGCACCTGCATGGCAATGCTCACCTACAAGTATCGGAACATTTTCGATCGTATGACATTTCGTTAATACATTTGACGCAATTTTCTCCATCTCCCCACACTCCCGCTCGCGCGAAACAATCTCCCAACATTCGTATGCATTACTCCGTGCCTTACGACTAACTGTTTTGTTTTTTTTCCTGATCCTTGAGTTGCTCGGAATGGATGCATGCGTTCCTTTTGCATGCTGTGTCATGGTTCATGTTACATCTAATGGAACTTGCTGTTTTTAATTTACTCACCGCCATTTATGATATTCCTAATATCACCGATGGTGTTGTCATTTATTACCTGAATTTCCATACATGTTATTGGACGTGGTTGGTTGCATGCCCATGATTCACGGGAAATGCCGCCCCTGTATTTTTTAACTGCATTCATTATCCTCGCACTTGAACCATTAAATTATTTCACGTTAAAATGTATGTGTATACTTGCGCTAGCTATCATTTTTAAATCGGTTTCCTAATCTATATTGAAATTAAAATCTTTTTCTCTCGTGAACACCGCGCATCTGTTCTGTTACGGAAAGGATTTTCCATTCGTCTTGCACTGCCAAAACCAAACTCCCGATTCAACTTTATTTAAAAATATTTGAACCCAAAATATTAATTAACCTCCCAAATCGGATTCTAAATTATGTTTTGAACGAGCACTTTGTTGCCGAATATTTCCATCTACCGTCGCTGCATCGAAATATCCTCAATGTATTGTCAAATTCATTGCTTGCCGAAATTTCACTCTGGAAATTGAGTTGAGGATACACACTCCCTGTGTCTGAACTTAAACCAAAATTTCATTTGTGCAACACTGAAATCACGGTATTCTTCATTCGTTTTACCATCCATGAAATTTCATTTGAAAACGCATTTTTCATGACTGAATCGTTATCGCAAACTGAATCATGATGCGTTGGGGTAATGAAAATCTTGACAAATCTCATCCTGTTACTACGAAATTGCGACGTCGGCCGTTCAGTGTGCCCGTCGCTGCCGGAGTTAGAGCAAGCCATTGAGCAGCAGCAGCACCAACACGAGTATGGCTGTCCAATGCGCCATCATTCCAAAGTCTCTGACGCGGGGTCATGCCGCGGCTCGTGTAAGGCTATATTCATGAGATTTTTTATTAAAGTATTTGTGGTAATTTTGCGTCATCGAGCTTCTGAAATAGTCTGTTCAGTCACTGATCTGTTGAGAATATCCTCTCATTACTGATGAGTAGATGGAAGTGATGAATAATTTCAAATAAGAAACGCATTTCATAATGAAGTAACGGATCAATGTACTGCCACGATATAGTTATGATTATTTTTTGCACTTGATTACCCTTGTTACATATCAGTGAGTTCAATTTAGGGCGGATGGTGGCTGAAAAAAAAACAATAATCAAAACTGGAGACCACAGAGTTTGTCTAAATGCAAGAGAACTGTTGTCCAAATATTCTGACCCATTTAGCTGTTTCTCAGCTGGCAAGAAACGTAGAATAGCTACGCTTTTCAGTGTCTCCGGAGCGGCTGTGTTTAAAAGGCCTAAACTCTATCACATGGCGCCGAAATGATAAACCAGTCTAACGTTTATATTCTATTTAGGTTCTTAATACGATATTGCACAGAAATTAAACTAACTCAGATGGAATTTTATTTCTGATCTTTTTGAGAAAATAAAAAATAAATATGGCTGGATTAAAGTAATGTGATTCAATTATAAACACTGTTTATGCTCTTATGGTGCCCGTATATATGAATAATATCGTGTAAATCACCAATAAGTCAGACTTTAAAAGGTAAAAACTTGCATTTGAAGAGTTACATGAATTGTTTATTGGAACGAACGGTATCAAATATCTTCCTATTCATATATGTACCATTCATAAATACATTCACACACTTATCACCCACATTTGCTTCATAAAACTCCGTGGAATGCAATTTAATTTTTATAAGGTGTTTTGCGTGCATGCATTCTTTGAACTAATATGTTTTTGTCGTTATTTTCCCTTAACAATGATGAACTAACTTTATGAATCATTGCCCTAGTTCCATACGCATTATTTCAGTGTGGCATGAACACATCGGCCATTTCAAATTTTGTTAAAGGACCTCGAGATGCCCAATTGCACCTATCCATCTTTTTTACTGGTAGCAACGCCACTCGAGACAATCTTTCGTTGAGTATCATTGAATAAACCAAAGACCTTAAATTAATCTACTTTTACCTTTGAGTTACCAAGGTTGTGCTGACTGGAACCCTTAGGTCGAGTGAGGTAAACGGTTTGAACTAATGAACTGCAGTCACTAAATTGATGTCAATGTATAATAATCCCTACTTGTATCAACACGCCGTAGACGACCCCCACATAGCCTAGATTCACTGCACTTTTTTTTAGTTTGAGTAAATGTGTTCCGCAACCTCAAGTGTACTTCGTTGCGTATTGTAATTTTTGCTAATTGTTTGCATTATTTCTTCCCCCATTCTCTGTGCTTCTGCAACTCCCGACGACTTCTGACATTTTGACGGACGATGACGACAATTCCACTCCCTACTTCGTCCTACACTTCACCCATGTTCCCCTGTCCGTGATTGTTCACTCGGGAGCGCCGTGCTGCGTTGCCTCCACTTCCATTTGCTCTTTGACCCTCGTGGCTTTCAATCAAATTGAAATGATGTTCGTCATTCCAATTGGCTGTAATACTTGTCCTTGCACTGTAATGATCTAAAACACACCTAATCATGTCTGATACCGTTCCCTTGTACCTCGTGAATGTCGTCAATATGGATGTGTCAATGACACTTTGTTTCTTATTATTGTCGTGTGCAAGCAACGTTCCATGGTGCTTTTTAAATACCTTCGATATTCTCCCTAAACTCCGAACGTTTTTTTTTTTTTTTGTTAAAATATCCACCTTCCGGTGCTTTAAATGACGCATCATTGTGACTCGTTGCCCCGACAATCATTGTCTGCCGCTCGAAAATGAACACTCGAACCCGCTACTTGCGACACTTCCACCCTTTCCCACTCTACACCACTCCGCCTCATCTTCCTCTGCCACCGCCTCTTCCTGTCCGTTACCAACCACCAGCCAAGGGACGCACGAACGTCGAGTTGCGCGAGCAGTTTATATTAGCAGAGGGCGTCTCACAGAGCATGACTGCCTTCAAGTCGAAACCGAGTCCCAACAGTTCGGTGTCCAGTCAGTCCGGAGCTGCTCCGTCGCAGTCTCGGTCCCAGAGCATCAGTGGGGCTGGGCCCATCATTAAGGTCCGTGTGATGCCGCCGTCCCCTCCTGTAACCCTTCTTGCTCTCTCTCTCTCTCCCCTACCTGTTCCCTTTCCAGTCCTGGCTTTTGATTATTGGGTTCTCTGCTAATTAGGGCGCTTTAACCCGCAGCCTGTTCAAGGAAAGGTGACGTTCATTTAAAGTTTGTTCTTCATGTTGAGAGCTGTGCAATTTTTCATTAACGATACTGTGAGAACATGAACGTTAAAAACAACCATCTTTGTTTCGAAATTTAAAAAAATGACCTACTATAACGACTCTATGCGAGTTGCATAGTCAATTAAAGCATTAATATCGTATCCAAATTAGCACAGCGTACTGTATGGTACAACCTCGCTTGATCAGTAATTTCAGAATCTTTGCTTTGTTTTTCATTCATTGGTTGAAAAATGTCGCCTATCCTGAACCAAGCAATCCTTCACAGTTCCCTCTTCTCTGAAATAGCGCACTCCGCGTGCTGCTCGAATGGGCAAAATTCCAGTAGGGTTCTTTGTGCCCAATAAATTTAACTCAACTGAAAAAATTCGAAGAAATTAATAAACATTCAGCGGAAATGTGTGGCTTGCTGGTTTTGCTGGAAATGTGTTCTTGAGTCACCCTTATTTTTTGCTCGAATTGTTTCCATACTTGACTTGAGAAATTGGATTTGCAAGTTTTCTGTACTAATATTTAAGTGATTGAAAATTAGTAAAATGCCCAAATGTGCCTTGAATTTAATGTTGATTTCAATACTGACACATTTCCAGTGAAATGAATGCATCGCACCTACGCTAAATTCATATTAAATAAACACGGCTATGTCAAGTGGAGCCTCAAAGCGAATAAAACATCTCTCTCGGCAGCCAAAATTTGCCTACGAATATATCCGTTCCGCGGCGTAGACAATTGACCAAATTATAATTTTACTTGACGCGGTTCGCTCCAGTTAAATTCCAATCTATAATAATATTGTGAGTTGCGCTCCCACATTTTCCTATGCCTGGATTGGTTTTTCTAGTTCAGGTTGAGTTCTGCTTTTAATTTCTTCTTTCTTTTTAAAGTGCTTCCTATATATGTTATTTTAATTTATTCCTATTATTTTGTATGACCATAAGCAGCATGTCTGTAGTGCGCATGCTTTTTTGATTCTGGCATTGCTCCGAGGTTGCAGGCGTTGAATGAAGCAACCATTCCTCTTGCATGTGAGTATTGGTCCCGATTGCAATTTTTTGTGCGTGCTCCACTTACAGGTATGTTAACCAATTTTAAGTTGGATCTTTATGCTCGCTTTTGTCATGCATTTTTTATGTGTCTTAGAAGCCGTCGTTTTGTCTAGTACCGATTTTGTTTATCATTTTCATACTGTATTATTCTCATTTTCTTTCATTAAATTCAGCTCGAAATTGGGCCACGTCACTCATATTTCACACCCACAGATACTGCCTGCACACGTTCCCCTGAGTACATGCCCCATGTTCCGTCCCCACAGTCTCCTACTTCTCCAACTCCAGGAGCCTTTCCTTACCCTTCCGTATTTCCAAATGTTATCCCAGTACTCGACCCTCTATTACCCACCTTGGTAGTTTTTATTTGTTTTTGAAGCTTCATGAGGTTGAATTTCTCCCGGAAAGTGGTGGAAAAGCCAAATTTTAGTTAAAATCTATGTTACAGGAAAGTTCATCGCATAGTTTGCAAATCTCATCGTTCCCAAGTGTTCCTTTTCTATAGAAATCCCTATGGTTTAAAGCGATTTCTCACTTTACTTAGGAAATTATCTTCTGTTAACCTTACCTAAAACTTGGCCCAGTATTTCACTCCGTCTTAGCGCTCTTGATAACTTTTGGCCCTTCCGGAACTCTGTTATAAATTCCTATAGCTGTTCCATAACCCAGTCCCTTGCTTCTCGTGCCACTCGGCACTGTACGCTCTTAGAGATCTCCCTGCGATTGGCAGTAGCCCGACCTATGCTAAACGTCCTCTGCTCAAGTAACACGGCGAGAGGTCTTCCATTGCAGCTCATCTCGTTCTGTCTGAGCTGATGCCGTTTTTTGAGCGAATCCGCGCTAGCGAACTCGAGGGAACGCATTGCGCTCCGTTAGCGACGATCACCGTGGGGCACTCCCCTGACGGTTGTACGGCGTCTTTCTGTGCCGGGGTAAAATATTATTGCTCAACTGCCTCGTCCTGTTCGAGTAGTGTGTCTAATTACAGCTCAACTGCATTGTTTTGCTTGCGTAGTGTCGTGTCTAACCCTAACTCGGAATCTTGCGATCGTCTCCTCCCTTATCGTCGTCGTCTTCTTGATATCGCTCTTAGTTGATCTTGAACCTTATTTTACGTCAAAAATTGAAGACCGTTTTTGAGTTCAGAAGTGCACTTACTTGATTGTTGTGGAGAATTAATGATTGATATCGTATTTTGCATCACCCTCCTTGTCGAGCTGTGATTGTTAACCTTGTGTTTGATGATAGTTAACAGTAGAGTGAATAATTTGTGCTGTTTTTTTCGACTGGCAGTGTTGTTTTTCGTGAAGTGTCAATTGTATCCCTCTTCTGTAAATTTTCCTGATAGTGAAACTTCCATGCGCAAGCTGATCGTCGAGTGATAGAACTCATCGGCTTCCAACAACTGATACTACATTGGTAGTTGTGAGAGCGTTCCAACTAACGCATTTTGAGTTGACAGCGCAGGTCTTAGATCCTGGATTAACCTTTTTGAACTCGGCAAAATTTATGGTACTCACATTACGGAATTGTCGCCTTATCGTACCAAAAGGACTTGATTATTTCTGAAGGCTAATAATTGAATATTAAGAGGGTCGATCCTGCCTCTTAATTTTTACCGTGTTTTCGTATTGTTACTTCGACGGTTTACTCTTAGATATTCTTAAGCCGTACGTGTACGTAAGCCGTACGTGTACGACCTCGTACGTGTACTGTTGCCTGCAGCTCGAACTGCATTACCTCGTGTTCGGTTTGTGCTGGAACCCTATATGGGTATGCTATATGAAGCAGTTGGGCTTTAAGAACCCGGCTCTAGTTCCTTTCAGTGAAGAATTACGATGCCTTCAACACATTTCCTCGCCTTCCTATACCTCGAACGGTCTTGCTCATACCGAACAGTTTTAAGGACGATCTGCAGTTTTTCGTCCGTGCCACAGCTCATTCCCATTTTCATCATCATTGACCATTAAAATCAATATGCCCCTTCAGAACCTACTCGGGTACGCCCTGTAGTAAATTCACTGTACAGCTAATGATTTCTCGTAAGGTTTTCTAGTTTTTTTTTACTGAAGGGCAAAATGTTTTTATTTTTGTTCAGTTGACGTTTAGTCCTTTTGATGAGTGCTCAGACCGAGGTATTTATAGTGTCCTTGTTATCCGCAAGCTCCCATACCTCCCTCGGAGACGCACTACAATCAGATGCTGCTTGCGTACGAACAAATGGTAGGTGTGGCAGGTAGTGTGCAGGTCGCCTTAGCATGCTTACTTTCATTGGCATGGTCCTAGCAGTACGTGCATTTTTACGCTTGTCCAGATTTTGGTAATCTCAGTAATGATCATACCCACTTTTGCTATTGGCTGGCGATCCCGGTGGAAAAGCGACCACAATAACAGTAATGATCATACCTTTATCGCAGACCTGCGATTTGTTTTTAAGCACTCGGTCTTGATGATTTTCTACCACACATGTCAAATTCGCTGTCAAAAATTAGCATTGCCTCCTTAAAAACGTGGTAATGCCACGTGGTTAAGCACCAGGTCTTGATGATTTTTTACCACAGATGTCAAATTCACTGTTAAAAATTAGCATTGCCTCCATAAAAACTTGGTAATGCGACCATTATAACTCCACTAGCTCTGTTATTTCATAAAGTGCCTTGTAGCATGTACTATCCTATCACTGATTTACTATTCGGTGTCACACCAGAGGCCTGTCTTCAAGTTCAGGTCGTATGCAGCTCTTATACGTCAATGAGATAAATTTTCTTGAAAGTGAAGAACAAAACACAGTGGTGAGTTCTCTGGTAGAAAATTCATTTTATTTAAAAAAATACAAATTGAATTTCGGTATCAAAACCTAATGGGAATAATTAAATGTGGGTTTTCAATTAGCAATATCGTGTGTACTACTGGAGTTCGAATTTTTGCAGTGGTGTCTTCGAGAACCAATCAAATTTTATTCATTTTAATATTATGCAGGTGAAAGAAATGATGATTCGAAAACATTTGAAGTTTGACATGACGTATTTTACTGGCTTTGAAAAACCTTAACGCGAACTTTGTAATGCGGAAAGCGAGTTCAGTGCAGGGTAAAAAAAGACAACAGTACACATACTCAACCATGAGTAAAAAATGCATCTCCGCCGCCGTTAGCGGATGTCTCTTTGTCGAGAATCAAGTATTCTGAAAGTTTCATCCAAAATTGTTTGATTTAGGTAAGCCATCAAGAACAAGGTGAGTTGAAGCATGCAGTCGCACAGTCCCCTAGCTTATTGCTTTAGTTATAGCTCAGGAGGGACCTCTTCAGTTGTGGTCCTGTTTCAGTTTTGTGGTGAAATAGTTTTTCGAAAGTTTTGTCTCCTCAAATGATGACTTTATAGGAGTGGACACTAATAAATTTTAAGCCACTGCTGAGAGTTCCCTCCCGTGACTTTTTCTGTAAATACCTTTGTGTTTGCATGTTCTGCTTACTTAGTTTCTTTTTTCTTAGGCGAAGAGTGACTGCCATTTTTGAAAATTAAGCTTATATTTCTTTTGATCAAAATTTTCTTGTTTAAGTATCCGC
Organism: Platorchestia sp. MABIK; assembly: GCA_014220935.1. Lineage (NCBI taxonomy): Eukaryota > Metazoa > Arthropoda > Malacostraca > Amphipoda > Talitridae > Platorchestia > Platorchestia sp. MABIK. Next base: position 318,583 of record JACJUY010000043.1, read on the forward strand.
AGTTTTAAGTTGTGCGTTCCTCAATTTTTATTTGCTTTCTGGTGCACAAGTTTTTAATTGTGCAGAAATTCCAATAATTGTCTTCTTCTCATTTTGTTCTCACTTTTTCTTTGGCATGAAAATTTGTATCAAAAGCTTGTGTTTGCATGTTCACAAATATGAAAACGAGCTCGTTTTCATATTTGTTGCCTCAATTTGTGTTTAGCTTTATTTCTTTGAAATATTTCCATTTCTGTGTTGAAACATTTTTCTGAAGTCAGACTTTCGTGGTAAATTAGTTTTCACTTCTTTTGAAGCTTTTCGGCTATTCTCAACATAATTTTTTCTTTGTCGATAGTTGTCATGTTTTAAAAAAATCCTCATTTGGGATGGTTAGTCTTGTAAGTAAAATTCCAATCTCGTCTAAACTTCTGAAATTCAGCAATAGTTTATAATACTTCTTTATATTGTCTCAGTAGCTTCATGTTTCCGTAGAAACGTAAGCGCTCAATTTTTCTGTTAGAACATGATTGTGATATAATTCGACTCAGCCTTTGAGGGGAGAGATTAATAGTCAATTAGATAATGAAAACAAAGAAATTAACCACAAATTTTCTAGATTACCATTCAGATAGTGTGTAAAACGGTTGTATACGGGAGTAACCTTCGTAGCTGTTCCCAGAGGGCAACACTCCACATGCATAATAAATGACCCGAGGGCAACACTCCACATGCAGAATAAATGACCCGAGGGCAACATTCCACATGCAGAATAAATGACCCGAGGGCAACATTCCACATGCAGAATAAATGACCCGAGGGCAACATTCCACATGCAGAACAAATGACCCGAGGGCAACATTCCACATGCAGAACAAATGACCCGAGGGCAACATTCCACATGCAGAACAAATGACCCGAGGGCAACATTCCACATGCAGAATAAATGACCCGAGGGCAACATTCCATATGCAGAATAAATGACCCTACATTTCGGACCATGTAGGTCCGGGAGCGCACCGCCAAGAGCGCTGCCATGGGCCGCTCTTCATTCAGCGCCGGCACGCCAGAATCCAACACTAGCGATGCCGGCAGCTCTTCCTTCCGCCTCCACCCTGGCGGCCCCCGCAAAGGATCTGCACCCGTACACAGTAGAGGTGAGATGATACGATCACGTAGATTCTAATCTTATGGAATTCATATCGTCGTTTGAATGCTTTTTACGTTCACTGCGGTGGGTTAGACTTAGGTTCAATGTTCAACTTGAATTTGAAGTTGAAAGTTGTTAGCTTTTTTATGAATATTAACATTAACTGAGTCCCTTAAATACAATTGGTTTTAAAAGTTTGTTGAAATTTTTCAAACGACCCATCGTATCGCAAGCAACGTGTTAACACGTTAACCGCCATGTGGGCCACCGGTGGTGCACGGAGGCAATTTTCACCGACCAGTAGCCACAAACTCAATTTTCGTAAACACTTAATGAAAGCTCAATGGAGCCACGATCCTGTTAATGTTTGTTATTTTAAAATTGCCTGCCGAAATTGACTATAAATTTAAGTTGAATATTGAACATCCCATGTTGTTTCATCCCAGTTCATCCCATGTTGTTTCATCCCAGTTCATCCCATGTTGTTTCATCCCAGTTCATCCCATGTTGTTTCATCCCAGTTCATCCCATGTTGTTTCATCCCAGTTCATCCCATGTTGGTTAATGTAGGTGGGAATTTTGGCGAGGTTGATCCTCCCCGTTGTAATCACGAGTGGCGTTCTTCATTCATGTAAGGGATAACCTCTTCGCCCATTTTTTGTGCTTTAGTATGGTTACATTCAATTGAATGCTTTTTTAACCTAATGTAGGATTATGCATAAAACTCTATGTACGGGTGTTCGATTGTTAGTTTGACTATTGTGAGCTTATAAAAAGATGTAAAACATCTAATCTAATCTACACAATGATGCATAACATCTAATCTACTCTACACAAAGATGCATAACATCTAATCTACACAATGATGCATAACATCTAATCTACTCTACACAAAGATGCATAACATCTTATCTACAAAAACATATATAACACCTAATCTTATCTACACAATGATGCATAACATCTAATCTACACAATGATACATAACATCTAAACTAATCTACAAAAACATGCATAACATTTAATTTAAAAAAGATGTAAAGGAGTCCTAAAACGCGGCGTGTGTGGGTGCAGGCGACACAGGCAGCAGAGGAGGCAGCCGGCCGCCGTCACGAGGCCCCGGGTCTCGCCCCGGCTCGCGCCCCCCCAGCAGGGCAGGCTCTGAGGTCTCCCTTGACTCTTACGACGGAGGGCGTCCCGGCATGAGACGCACGCCTTCCTTCACCAACCGCAACGGCGGCGCCAATGGAGTACAAAGGTCCTCCTCCCTCAGGAAGGTGCGTGCTAGATGACATTTCTATCTTCGAAGGGTGTTGCGGGTCTGCGCGGCTCGTGGTCGTTGTTTCCTACGTCCGCTCCTGATCGAGGGTAGCGAGTCGTCTTCGTCTGATGCTATTAACTCGACTTTCGGTGAAATTTTTTTATAGTACCTCTCGAAGAAAGTTTCAAAGAGTATTCTCCTCACTTTCCAAAGGCATGTGCTGATCGGGGTTTCAGTCAAACAATGCAAGCATCGTTATGTGCAGAAATATGCGGGCGAAGCATTCAGTCTCTCAAAATTTAACGTATTCAGCGAATTCCATCGCCTGACCTGCAGGTTGGCTCTACTATTGGAAAAATTAGAGCATGATTACCGCGTACAAAAGATCGTACTTTTGGGGACAAAATTTATTACTTTTAATTACTTTCGCACTCGTAAGCTAATGTGAAATAATGTGCTTGTGAAGACTCACTGATGCATTCTCACGGAGACTGCGGTTAGGGCGCCTGCTTTAACACCTGGTTGTCAAACTTTCCCGCGTTCTTAGCGATACAACCGGCGGCGAAAGTTCTTTAGCCTTCTTGGCTGCGCTACGAGCCGTTTTCTTCACTAAAATTTTGGCCCGAGAAACAACAAGTGACTCAAAATTTTTGTTGTCGATTGTATCGCTACGACGACGTTGCGTTTCAAAAATCCGGTCCCTTATCACGATCTCGAAGCTACGGCCGTGAAGGCTGCAGGAAACGGTAGAGAACGACATTCCCTACACGCACGCGGAAATATAACCGTGAAGTCAACCACTGATAAACTCTCTTGTGAACTCACATTTTTCATGAAAGATCAATGCGAATTTACTTACCAGCATATTCGTTAACTCATTTACTTCGTTCTAGTTATGTTTTTATTAACTATTCCCTGGAAATCAAATCTTTCTGTGTAACATTTCCCTCTGTTGCTTAAATGTTAGATAATATTGACTAGTAACATATAATCTTCTGAAACTAGAATATTTCACTTAAGCCACGTACGTTTGTACATGTACTCAAGCAATTGAGTGCGTAACGCGTTGGTCCATCGCAAATGCGAGTAAATAACTACTGATATTAAACTTCAACCTATCTAGGCAGAACTTGTCTAATTTGCTTGTTTAATTTATTTCACTTGAACAAATTTTCTTCCCTAGAGAAAGCTTGTAATTACTTTCCGTAGAAGTAACAGGCTCTTTAACACAATTGACACACCCTGGCCATAAAGCATTACCAAAGCATGCCTACCATTAACCATTACTTGCTAATCCTCCACCAGGGCTCCACACCCGTCGGCTCTTCTGTCAATGGAACGAACTTGCGGGTGCCATCTTCAAATGCACGGTAAGTTCTTAGTCTCTGACGCCTGTCTTGAATGCCTGCCATTCTTCGCCGAGTTCGCGTGGCCGCAGTTCTTCGGTTGAGCTTTGTGCCCGCGATTGCAGGTTATGAAGAACAAGATTCAGTTGCTTCTCATTCGAAATCTGTTACTTCAATGGTCAAAAGGTTCCTAACTGAACTCATGTTAGAGAGGTGCAGCACTTGTGCACGAAGCTGAGATAGATCAATGGTTCTTGAAGAACAGATTTTCTCGCACCTAGAATTTGGGTACTTGGCGATTTAGCATCTCTAATTTGAAAAAGTGATGGCATTCGACCGTCGAGTTCATGCGTTAGTCACTTGATTAACTGGGTGCTCATGATTGCATGGGATCATTGAATTTGTGTGAGAGTCACTTGATTAACTAAGTACTCATGATTGCATGGGACCATCGAGAGAGTCACTTGATTAACTGGGTACTCATGATTGCATGGGCGCCTTGAAGTCAACGCAACGACAACAGTTTTGCAGTTATCACATAACTTGGCTAATCGATCATTTTCTATGGGATTCAAAGCTAAAAGTATGGGAATAATGAAGATGTCGCATGACGCATTCAAACAAATGCTCTACTAATTTTACTTGGGTGGTAAGGCCACTGATGGACTACTTTTTTCAGTTCATGCGTTGCTGTTTCAATTTGCGTCTGATGAATTTTGTTACTGAGCATTACGTGAGCTTCGTGTACGGAAATAATAATTACGCTCTTCTGGGTAGGATTGCCTCAGCTCTTAGGAGTATTGTTACTTTCGACCTCTTGTAGCTTATAGAAAGTTTGGAGACAATGATGAACTCAATTATATTTATTCTTGTTTCTATAAGAGTTATAGGACGGATGGAGTATGTTGCTAGTGTTACGGATTACGGAAACATTTTTGACAGTTTATGACTGAACTACTGACTTGCCTGCATAATCTTTTTTCTTGTATTACTTGACAGGGCCTTGCCTTCTGCTTCTCCAGGTTGTGCTGTGAAACTTGGTATTGTCAGGTTGTTTGTCCTGGAAAGTTTTATTCCACGTTAATTTTTTACATTGGGAAAATATTCAAATGTAATAGAAAATATTGATTAGGTCTTTTCTATTCGTGATCGTTTTGAAGAAAAAACTTCGAAAATATCCTATTGCCTTGAGAATAAAACTTCATTTCATTTTTGAAAACATTGATTTTTCACTGGGTTTGACGCGCATAAAGAGTATTTGTCGTTTGATTTGGCTGTATGAAGAAATGTTCGAGCTCATTAGACTATTATTTCTATAGTTGGCGATATCCATTGCTGCTCAAAATTTTCATAATTATGATCAAATGGCATTTTTTATGATTGATAGAAAGACTTCGTTTTATATGTGTGCCAGTTTCATTGTCTGGATATACATATACTTCTGAGAAAGAATCGTTTCTAATGAACTTGCGTTGCTTGTTTCCCTTTAGTTTGATGTCAACATTATCGCATAGATCCTGCAGCATGTCCAGAATACCGTCCGCATCTAGCATCCCGAAACCGGTGTCCGCAAAATTGAGGTATCACAAACGTGACTCCAACATCGACCGTATTGTTGTTCTTGCTGTCGTCACTTGGGAGCTTTTATTCGGTTGCAACGGTGCACTATACCAAACTCTGAAAAATGTCCATTTTTATTCAATTTATATTGCACCTCTACTTCTCTCGTTAGTTTCGTGGGCGCTTATGTAGTTCTCCATTAGTTTGCTTTCTCGGAGTTTCTAAGCATTTTTTATTGGGATTTTCTCTACGTAGTTTTGTACCAAAAACTAGAGGGTACACTTGTCTTTCTAAAATATGTACATTCATATTTCATCCCCTAAAATTTCGTGTCTCCGTCTCGGTGTAAATGAAATGTGGTCATTTCATCTAACATTTCACCATTCTGCCTGATTGTGTGGCGTTCTCAGGTCGTCCTGATTTTTTTCTGAAATAGGCAGAATGAAGTTAGAGCCATCAGCTAAGTTTAGAATGTCTATTTGAAAACATTTGATAATTTTATCTTCATGTCTGGAGTTTCATCGACGCAATAGAATTTTTATTTATTATTCAACTGCATATTAAGAATTTAGAACTTGTGCTTCTCTACTTCCGAATTTCTAGCTCATTTCATTTTGTAAATCACATTTTTGAATTATAGTTGAAGAAGCCCAAGTCTATCTTGAGAAAAATTTTTCTGAAATCTAAACTTGTGATAGATTTTTTTCTGCGAATGAAGCTTGTCAATGAATTATTTCTGACCTTTATTATTAAGGGTCTTCTTATTTTGAATCATTTTCCTTATTCAGTGAATAAAGTAATTTTCTTCTAATGCATAGTTTTTAAAGTTGATTTAGCAATCATTCTGTAGTGTTTGTGTCTAAGACATGGTTGTTCAAATTGTCTCAACAAATGTCTTCTTACCAAGAACAATACCTTCTCCTAAAAAAGGCTAACAAGAACATTTTAGTAGCAAGTAATGCATCAAAGCAAGCACTGTTGAATGCATTTTTTTAACTTGTGAAAAACGTACTATATATATATTATTATTACAAGATATGACAGACTAGTGATCTCAACGCTCTCATCATGGTAGTTTTCTCCTTAACTTATTCCTCGATGATGTTCAGAGTTCAAGCGTCTGGTGGATCATTCATTGTTTCGTTCAGTCGTGCGTTACTTGTGGCCTTCTCCTCATTTGAACTCCAAAATAAACACCTAGTTTCTACTTGGGTTCTCAAGTTTTCCCCTTATTCCTCAACACTTTGAAAAGGGTTTTTCTTTCTGAATATTTTTTCTTCAGTTCAGTTCTGCGGGCTCTTGCATTATTTCTTGACTACTTTTTCATCACGAAGGTAACGAATTTTTACTGTGAACTCGGGCTCAACTCCTCTGTCCCTCGTACGTACAACGCTGCTATGCATAATATTTGGTTAACTGAACCTGATGTTTTTCTTGCAGATATTTCTCGCCGACGCTTTCCAGTCAATTGAAAGACAAAGGCGTTAGGTAAAGAAAGCGGTCTGCGTTGTTATTTTAGTGCCTGTTCGTTCGTCGTGTGTGTCGTTTTTGTTAGTCACGGTTCTTCCTGTTCGTTTTGTGTGTGTTCCTACATGTAGTAAAGATCCTTGTTAGACAGTTCACGTGTCCACTCTAGTGCGTTGATTTACGCACGGGCTTTCTCACTCCACACCCGACCACTAAACTCTGCAGATTTAACCTATACTTCATGTGTTTTGCAATCGCATCGTAATAAACCAAACCTTTCCAGTTTTTGCTTTGCAATGAAGATTTCACTCTGTGAAGGCAATTTTCCAATGAAAGTTACTGTTCCGGTAAACGTATGAGCAAACACGAATTAATAATTTACAGGTAGTAGAGCTCGTACTACTAGTACAGACATTTTTGTAGACATTTCGGCGCTTATGTAGTCATTACTTGTCTCAAGTGACGACAGTGAGTTCTGCCACCAGAACTCGCCAATCCATGTCTCAATTGATGTTCTATTCATGCTTTTTGTAGGGCTACTAAGTGTAAACCGAGCTATGGTAGGTTAGAAGAGGCTGTGAAAATTTTTTATTCTCTTGATGAACAACTTCCAATGGAAAATTCTAATACGAAAAAGGTACAAGGAGATAGATGCCTTATCCTTTCATTTGTAGGTGTTAGTACGTGAGCTTCGGAAGTTATCGCATAATTTGTGTGAATTTTTCCTTGAAAAGTTATACATTTATACGAGACAATTTCTCCTTGAAAAAATAATACGAGACAATTTCTCCTTGAAAAAATAATACATTTATACGAGACAATTTCTCCTTGAAAAAATAATACATTTATACGAGACAATTTCTCCTTGAAAAAATAATACATTTATACGAGACAATTTCTCCTTGAAAAAATAATACATTTATACGAGACAATTTATCCTTGAAAAAATAATACATTTTTACGAGACAATTTCTCCTTGAAAAAATAATACATTTATACGAGACAATTTATCCTTTAGAAAATTATACGTTTATACGAAATAGTTTATCGTGTAGTGTTATTAAGTTGTTATAAATAACTAGAGAAGTTTTAGGACTTTATTCAAAACTGTAAGACACGATTGCAAAATGCTTGTTGTCTAGGTTTTCTGCTGCGTACATACAGTATAACTGTCGTGCAACGTTTGAGTTTGACTCACTAAAGCTCGAGATTTTGTTCTCATCTTCGTTTTGTTTTGTAAAATGTAGCCTTTTTTTTCGTCTTCACAGTTTGTGTTTTTCTGTTTGAGTCCAATGCTAAAAAATCTGTGTGACTCTTATGCTATGCCTTTCCAGAGTGTGAATACGGATCTTTTAATTCATTTTTGCATTGTAACTATTTAAAGCCACTTGGCACGTACTTATTTTGACAATCCTATTTTTGATAAACATTCCCTTAAATTGTGTCCTGTTCGTAAGGACTAAACTATTAAATATTTTTCTAACTGTTAGATGTATGGAATTGCAAAATTTTTTCGAAAAATTTGTCTTATTCTTGAGCTAGCTTAAGATGATTAAAAATTGGGTTTTAAACTATTTTTTCGGTATGTTTCTCTTTTCTGCAATTTAGGCTTGGCATTTTTCAAGAAAGAGCCATATAATTCTTAGTTTCGAACTTAGACTGACTATTCTATCATTGCCTGATAGATACACCAAAAACCTACTGTTTTAAGTTGATACCCAAAATTTAGCTGCTTTTGATGAGAATAGTGCACATATATTTCATTCCAAGTTCGAAATTAAATATCGAGTGGTGATCCCTTGGTGGGGATCTTAGCTTTAGTTTAGGTGATCAAAATTCTCTCAATATTGACTGTAAAGCTCTAACATTCTAGACACAGTAGCTAGGCTTTGCTAAAAATGCTAGTCTGACTGTGGACTTTGCTAAAAATGCTAGTCTGTGAATCAGTATTCGTGGTGTTGACGTATTCTTCTACTTTGTTTTTCTTTTTCTTTTTGTTGTTGATGTTTAGGTAAGTAATCAATTTTCCGTTACCCGTTAAAAACATCAGTATATAAGTAAATACTCAAAATTATCTCGCTTTCTGCTTCATGTAAATATTCTGTTTTCGTCATATGTACAGTTTCTCTGTACACTTCAATTTTCTTTCGTTGTATTATTTATATTTACATAGCATAATTTGTCTTTTTCGTTTCCGTTTAGTTATTTCATAAAATTTAATTTCCCTCTCTGCTGTTCTATGTTCCCTGTCAACTTCGTTAAATTTTTATCGTTTCCATGGGATTGTAAAATCTTATTTTCATGGACCATATCTTTCGTCGCATTCGCGCTGTACGTTTCTCTTTTCTCACAAGCTTTATTCTTCTTTCATGCCGCGCCGAAACAGGACTCGCATTCCAGTGATGACGTCACAGCCAGAGGGCGATAGGTAACCAATCTCCGCCCTCCGTATACCCCCTCTTTTTTTTGGTGTTCGTGTGGTCACAACATTAGGGTTGAAGTTCACGCAACAGTCCACTTTACAGCAAACTTTATAACCAATTAACCTCAGTTTCCCCCAGATATTTACACGTCATCTACCACTTGTTTTGTCATTAACTGCCGCTTGTTCATGTGTTTTGGGCGATGCGTTTTGATCACTGTTACTGCTCTAAATTTTTAATGACAGTTACTGAGATTCACAGCTCGCACTGCGAAAGTTTCGGGGAAAGTCCTGATCCCTGGTTGAATAGTTCATAGGTAGCAATTTGTGCCCTTACATTACCTCTAACATCAATTAAAGTTCTCAGTGAGCCTTCTTGAGTTTTAGTCTTAAATTTCGCCCTCCTAAAATTTACCGCAGCATATTTGCCTCCCGCAGTTAATTTGAATGGCCACTAGTCCAAGTGAAAGTTACTCACTCATTGGGGGGACAGCTGTTTAACTTCTCCTTCTTCCTTCGTAGTCACCTAGACATGAATGCGTCGTAAAGATCAAGACATGATCCCATTATATTCTTCGATACTCATTAAGTATGAGTCATAAAGTGCAATTTGGAAATGTAACTCGTTAGGTCGAAATATTTAATTTTTCGTCTTTTTTTACGCCTAATTCCGTGGAAAGTTTGGATAAATAGGTCTGACACGACTTCGTGTGAAAGTTTTACTGCAGAGAAAATCATAGAAATGTGCGACCTGTTCTTTCTTTGACGCTCCTATGCCTCTTTTTTAGGAAGCTTTCCTTTTCTGTACCCATTTTAGCTGCGGTGATACTTTGCTCTCCTTGTCATTTTCATTACTTCTACGGGACTTGTTCCTCTCATTGGTCATGAGCTGGTACTAAATATTTCTATTTTAGCTTTTTTCATCTAATGGTCATTACGGAAGAGTAGTTAAATGCGAACGCATTTCTACTTGTTAAATGCGCAGTTCTGTAAAGTACACTAACTAGTTTGTTTTTTGCATGTAAACTAAATCAACTCTTAAGATGTTTCGTACCTTAAGATCTTTACATTGAATAAAATCAACGGCATTATTGATCTCGTTTTGGTTGCTGTTTCTCATTACCGAGAATCAGCGTAGATTTCCTATTTGCCTCCGTAGTTCAGGTTTTTAAATATTATAGTTTAATCGTTTATTGATAATTAAAATAATAATAATAATTATGCCTAAATGCTTAAGGATAGTTTAATTCGTTAAAATGAAGTTTTTATTGCGCAATTTAATTTCTCAAAACGGAATATTTTTACTGTCTAAAATATTTGATAGTGTATACCATGTCTTAAGAACAAGATTCTTAATTACTTGGACAGTAAAAAATGGTTCGTATTGCGTTCAATCAGCTGACTCGCTTGGTTCACCCTAAATTGCACAAGTTTGCTTTTAACGAACATGATTCAAGGCATCTATTGGTATTTTCATGGTTGCTGATTAATCTTGAATAATTATTGATTAATGATTTTTGATTAATATTGTGGTCAATTCGAGTGGCACGTCCTGAGATACCGCTAGAGTCAACTCACTCAACTTTTTGTTGACGTTCAACCAAAGTGCTCCTAGATGAGGCTAAAGTTTTTAAAACCTGAGACGTTTACGGCCGCCTCAGAGACCTCAAAAAGTGGAAGAAACCCATTTTCTCAGGTCAATGAGTCGAATTTCTCCCATGTTACTATACGAGTATTTGCTATGTTTTGCAATGTTATTTGTGCAAGCTGCGAGAACTTCTCACTGCTGTTCTGTTGTGGCTAAAAAATTTTTTTTTTTTACTTTGAATATAAATTAGCGTGTATCTCCGGACTCCATGCCCTCTGCCATCTCTCTCTTAGGGTCGGATTTTTCAAACAATTCATGTCTTTGTAACGGTACAGCTGGTGCTAAAGTTCTTCAGACTATTTGGCTAAGCTACGTACTGTTTTTCTGGACAATCTCTTCAAGTTTACGCTTTTCTCAAATAAAATTCGATGACTTCGGCTAGAAAAAACGTCGCCTAGTCGACAATTGAAATTTCGCTTCCGGTGCTATACCGTTCCAACGACGTAAATTGTTTTAAAATCTAGCCCCTGAGCGTAGGGTCACTCTCAGCATATGATGAACTAACCTGTGCGCCTGTACACAGGAGTAACCTGTCCGGCTCTGCTTCTAATTTGTCCGTCCCTGGCACTCCACTCAGGTAACTACACGAGGAGTAACAGATCGCTCTCAATGGTATAAGCTTGTATCACCCTATTCAGTTTCATGCGACTAAATGAACGGGTTTGAAGCTCGAATCCTCTGCTGTTACATGTTGGCAACTACATGAACTTCTTAACTTGATACACTGTTCACGTGCAAACCTTCTGCCTTGTTATTCTGTTCGACGCCTTTTTTAACGTTGACTTGACCCATAAAAAGAGGTAAACTGATCTCGTGAATGATCTATTGCTTCATATTGTTATTTTCGGGTTTTGTTATTCAGTGCAGTTTTTGTGTCTTACTCGCCAAAAATTTCTAGCGAGGGGAAATTTAAATTTTCAAACTTACTCTATCGCTGCAAAATATTTTTTAAAACCGGTGAACCATATTACGTTGTAGCTATGCTGTCAGAAACTTTATATGGTGCTGGTGAAGCTGATGGTATCTAAGTTACGGCGCTGCTCGCATTATTCTACTGTGATGTGCGGAGTAATCTGTTACCGATATTTTCGATGTTCTTTAGGACTGCCGCTGGTCCCATAAACTTGCTGTAGAAGCTTTATTTAGAATAAATTTTCAAGCTCTACATCGATAAAGAAGGTGGGCGTTTAAAATAATTTTCTCGCCAAGTTTATATTCGAATTTTAGGGTATGTTACGTTCATCTAAATTCGTTTACAAATTCGTTCTCATTTTTTAACTACGCACGTCCAGTTCCATCTAAAAATTATTCATTCATTCTTGAATTCCTTCATCGAAACTAGCTGGGTTACTTTATTTGATTATTTGGGGGCTATTAAGTGGGATAGAATATTTTCTATAATTACTTAGCACGTATGTTT
>JACJUY010000043.1:331851-354661 GCA_014220935.1 Platorchestia sp. MABIK
TCCACCACTAGTCTAGCCTCTAATCCGTCGTCTACGAGCAAGATTCCAACGTTAAGGTAACCAACCACTTGGTCGTCATGGTGTTGACTACGGTTGCTATTTTACTCTTTCTTCTGTCCAAAAATCTCAGTTTGGGCACCTTTCTTATGAAAAAGGCTCAAATTCAGAATTTTTGCGAAGAACTGACTAATCTGACAACCATTGTGTTAACTCGTTTCTGATCAAGCGTTCTTTACTTGGTGTTTCAATTTAGATTTTTTTCGTGTTCGCTGGCGCTGTTTGAAACCCTGCCTGGCCCAATCAATCGAAAAAAATCACGGTTTGAATGGGTGAGGCATGCTGCAGACTCTGTAATTTGTAAATCAATTCCCACGTGCCAGATTTGCATTTACCTCTAAAATAACTGATTATAGCTTCGCTTTGCTTTTGTTGTCAATAAAGTATTGGCATTTTTTGTGTTTGTCGCTTGTCGAGCATTTGCTTGCTTTGTCGTGTAGTTCGTGATTTTTTGGAGTGAATAGGTGATTATTTCAGGAAAAGACTCATTACTTTCGACCATTTACTCGACCAATTACGTTACAATTACAATTAGTGTTCTTTATCAATTATTGCTAATTTAAAAAATGGAGCTTTGTTCTCATCATTTGTACAGATGAAGAGAATCATTTCTTAAAGTAACCGATTTTTATTTATCGTGTTTGAATTCTTACTCTAATTTGAAATTGCACTTGTTTGGAAAATCTTCGTCGATGGAAATCGCTGAGAAACCAGAACGAAAAAAAAAGACGTGTACCATTACCTTAAACATTACCATTTATTCGCTATTGTAGAAGCCATTTTGCTGCTGGGTGTCGTGTAGCACATAAGGTTGTGGATTTTGACTTCTGATATGGTGCTGCAGTCGTAGCAAAACTTCTTCTATTTGTTCCTTCAATTCAAATAACACGTGAAAAAGTAAACCATGTTCGAGTTTCTTCTAACTTGTATTAATTCGACCATCATTAACCATCTAACCTCAATGTAATAACACCACAAATATGCGCCATTTACTAATGTGGGTATTAAGTTTATGCGGAACAATTTTGAATATTGATTATCCTTGTCTAATCGTACTAATTCGCCCGCTCTGTTCATCTAACACAGGCCAAAATTATCGGCCCCTAGTCCATCTATTTCAACGAGAACTTCGATCAGCAGCAGGTGAAATTTTGCATCCCTAGAATTGACGTACGTCGCACATGCATGTACTTAGGAGCTAGAACTTGTAATGATGCGCTTTTCATGCATGAAAAATACAGTAGCTTGAAATTTCATAATTTATTTTTTGAGTACTTAATTATTTCATTGGTTCTTCGTGTAGTGGGTTACTCGTACGCTTGAGAAGTTATTGCTGTTCAAGTAAGAAATGTTCATACAAGTTTATAAAGTTTTTGCAGTGATATTTTTCACTGATATCACAAGGTTAGATACCGTTTGGAAGATTCGGAAGCTTTCCTTTGTGGAAAATTTTCTTGGTACTACTTCACTTTGCATGAATACTTTTAAGTTCAGTAGGGAAAACAATAGGGGAGCAACTGAACAGTGGGGAAAGGTGCCACGCACTTTGCTCTTGATTATGTCCTGCTAAACGCGTGCTAGAATGTAAATATTGTCATATTCTTGCGTCAAGATAATAAATTACCATTTGAAACGTCAGTATAGAGAAATTGATTTGTCGCCCTGTTACATCTCTAGCTCCGTAACCATTCGGACTTGCATGCTTTTTCTAAAAGTATTACAAACGTCGTATTATCTCTGAAATTACCTTTGGCTAAAGAAGGTAAGTTTTATGCTTCTCTGGGCAATTCTGATATCATTTGATATATCCGTATATTTCTTCGATTGAATCGTGGCCTTTAAACTGTTTCCACGCATTCATTTGGAGCTTCGGTGCAATTCTTCCTCGAAACGCTTTCCTTACTTTATTAAACGTTTTTTTGGCTTCAATTTTATGTCCCTGTCCTTTAAATTGTACTCTTGTGAGGCGCTTTGACCTGACCTCACAGCGCAGTCTTTTTTTTATGTCAACCACTCTAAAAAATTTCCACTCGTATCGCAGGCTTCAAAGTAAAAAGTTGCGGAAAAACGCTCATTGTCTCGTGTCTGCGAATGTGCGATGCCATTTCACACCTCAGATTTCAAAACTTTCTCGTGTTTTTTTGACTTAGTTATAATTTTGCATGTGTTCCTGGTTTTTACTTCTACAGATTTTATTACATATAACGGATTCTCGTGGATTAGACTTTTTCCATATAGTTTGTGTGGTTTTTTATGTTCAAATGAATTTGAGTGTATCAGGAGTTGTGAATTTTATTTTTGCCCCTCTTCTTCCATTTCCCGTTTAGAAATGCATCGTTACTTGCTTTTTTCAAGGTTCGACTGGCATATTAAACGTTGCGGGGGAAATTGTTCCACCACAGTGTCTTTCTTTCACGTATGCACAGATTGTTGCGGGGAAAGTGCGCATTTTATATTAATTTTCCCGTAATCCCACTCGTAACAACTATTGAGGATTTTGTCTTGATGAAATCACCATCTTCTCTTTATATAAAACGGTCATAATTTTTTCAATCAAAATGCATTCCGTAATCGCGACTAGGGACTTCCCGATGCATTTTGAAATAATTTTATTTTAATATATCAGGTTTTGAATTCAAGTTTATGTTGAATCATATCACCTCTCCAAGAAATTAAAAAATTCATGTTGCCTGTGACCTTGATGCAAAGATTTATACAGCAGTGCAAATGAATACATACGTTGTTTTGTAGCTTACAGTGTGCAGTGAGCGCCTCATGCATTCCTGTGTTTTGTATTAGCATGTTTCCTCTAAATCCGGTACCATCGCTTCCATAGATTTATGATCTTTATTTTCTTTCTTTCATTTCTACAGTTTTTATCGTTTCTATGGATATGTTATCTTTATAATGAAAGTTTCCATCGTTTATATGGATATAATATTTTTCAAATAAAAGTTTCAATCGTTTCTATTGTTTTTTGCAGAACTAGAACACCATCCGGCAGCAGCATCGGGGGCGGTGCTGGAGTAACTAAGACTCCTGCAGGACCTGAGCGGAAGTCCGCAGTCAGTTCCGCTCGAAGAAAAATCTAGATCAGCTGCTCGGAAGAGGCGTACAGGCCTGATTTTTGAACAGCTTGCGTCGTCATAGCCTACCGCCGGCAAAATAGCAAAGTAAATACAACGCAAGTCAACTTGGCTACTGTATTTGCTGTTTTTCTGGCTAACATCCTCAATTTTTGGTTTGGTAAGCTTGAATTTGAAGACGTTGACCAGAAAAAACGACACGTAGCGTAATGAAGTCGATTTAGAAGTTTACGCTGTCAGCTGTACAACTGCGACGGAGTAAACCATTCGTAAATCAGGCCTCGGGTCGCCATTCCGTTGACTAATTTCGCGATTCTCACTCTTGAAGTTCTTTGGAATTCACTGGCCGTAATTGTTTGGCCTACGGTAGAACTCCCAAAACGGGACCCGTTTCAAGTGACTTTATTGTAGTTGATGAGGTGATGCTCATTTAAAGGAATGTTCGTTGATGTAAACAATCTACCTATTGTATAGAAGTTCTTAATTAAAAGAGTGTTTTGTACGAGAAGTCAAGTCTGCCGGAACTTAATGGTCCTTGCTTGGGAGGAAATGCTGTAGTAGGGAGAAGACGATTCCCTAGTGCTACATCACCAAAGACTTTGACATCAAAAAATATAGTTTTCTTCCTGTGCAATTCCAACTTTGTGTGTAATTCTCCGTGACGTTTTTCTCTTGTTCCAATAAAAATATATAATGTATATTCGAGCTTTCCAATTCTATTTGCTGATGCAATTATAATATTGGAGCAAAATATTTATCTGCTGGATTATTTATACTGAAAGAAGCACGCTTTTAACATTTCTGTTACTCTAACGCAAATGCTCAACAATTCAACCTTCATAATTATAGTAGTTGTCTGTTTTTTTAACAGTTTCAGTGATCAGTTTAATGTCGAAATGAGACGTTAGAGAGCATTGCATGTTCAATTTAGTTCTTATTTATCGTTCCAATGATCGACAGTTTTGTGATGAATAGGAAAGCTACGAGAGATCACTCGGTGTATGGTCATGTTATAAGGACTATTGTACATTTTTAAGGGAGAATGAAATCAGTTCATAAGCATTCCGTGTGTGGGCCGAGATTGTCATTGAGCGATGAGGGCTCAGTTGCCCTCATCAATCTCCAGAAGATGAAAAATTGATCGCGACACATCGTCCTTTCTGTTTTTTTTAACATAAATTGAAACTCTAGAATAAGATATTCGTTTGTGCGATGTTTTACGACAAGAGTCAACCAAGTCATTTTATTTGACCGGGCTTCATTAGATTCAGATATACACGTCTTCTCATTCGCTAGTAATTGTTCAAAGAGGCTAATCCTACATGAAAAATTTCTCTTTGGACGCAGGGCACGACCGTCACTTTTGCTGATGTTCTATTTCACCCCCGTGTGTTATCTAGCATTCTTTGCCCCGATATTTAATGATCATTTGACGGATGTGATAATGTACATTCACTGAAGAATCACTTCACATGATACTTTGAAGCTGACATCCTCCATCTTGTGGCCACACTTGGTCATTATTTGTGTGTGAAATTGCTGGATATTATTCCGAATGTTCCTGTGTTTTTCCGTTTTTAGCGACCTGAATTTTTCCTACGGAATTACAATAGGCCCTTAAATTTCCAACAGCTTGAGGAAATTTGTTTTAAATTTTCATGAATTTCAAATTGCGATGATGTGTAAATCGTTTATACTGATGGTGCTTTATTAAGTTAACGATACTTGTGTCTACAACGGACATGGAGATCAGTGATTATTTGTTGATGGCTACGAATGAATCTTATTTAACTGCAATTAATTTAGGAATTCTTAGGTGCGCACTTTATTAACACGCCTAAAAAAATACGCGTAGGAATTAAGGAGCTTTATCTTTGTCTTACAAAGTGATCAACTTTTGTTCATTTCAATGCTGGTGCTGTCCAGTCGATTTTTTTGAGAGAAGGACATGTGTTTCGGGATGCCTGAGACGAAGAAAGCCAGGCTCTTCTACATCAGGGGTATCGACAGCAACACCCAACACCGTGTTTGCTTCAGGGGTGTCTTGCTTGTGTTCTTCTCGGGTTTCCCGCTCCATTGTGACCATCTTTCAGTCTCTCTTCTTACCCAATCTAACTTGTGTTTTTTTGTTTTCTTTCGTATTAAAGAATTTCTCCTTTTTGGTGTTCTCTAATTTAATTTAGCAAACTAGTGCTTATGTTTTAGTGAATCTGGTCTCTATTTCTACCATAACTTGAGTATGGACTTGTACTCTGTACATAGGGTAGAAAATACAAACTTAATTGAGAACAGTATCTATTTCATACTTGTGAAAACATCCGTTGTAAGAATTCTGACAGCGTTTACACTTTATAGTATATTTTGTATTTCAAATGATTATACTAATGCTTCAAATAAACAATAACAAATTGAATGTTCGGTTTTATTTAGTCTTTTCTTGCTCACTGAGTGCGCCTGCTTATTTCTGAAGGCGTAAGCTACAAAGTAAATAGCGAACTATGCTCTAGGAAGTCATTTGCAAATTTGATGTGGTGTTGGAATACATCATTATTGACCACATGAATCGTGATCCAAAGCCGAGACAAAAGTGCGTCTAAGGAAGTGAGACTGGATGAGTTTGATCAAGTGATGGTAACGGTCTTTTGGACTCGTCTGTCTTCGTTTCTTCTTGGTGTCGAGTAGGAATGGACCTTTTACGTCAACCACTCTAATTTCACAATGATGTTTTAAGAAGGCATAGCTGAAAGAAGGGTCAGTAATTTATTGGCGCTCTCATGATTGTTTGCAAGATTTGTTTCATTTGACTCTCTTTTCCTTGGAATCTATGGTTGACCATTAAATTAGGTGCTGTCGGAAGCATGCGTCTAATGCTCTACTTGTGTAGTCCAATTGATTAGTGTCGAAATACGTTTCGTAACAATAGCTATTCCCAAGTATGAACAATCCACGACTCCAAACGTTGCTTTGGTGACGTTGAAAGGAGCAGTAATTCCGTTCGTTAGAACAACTTTATTGCATGGGTTGCCTCGCGAGTGCTTCCACGAAGTCCCAACTTCATGGCCTAGATTACGAGTCGAAGTATTATTTGGCGTTAGTGGAGTACTTTCTTTACAAATATTCTTAACGGAAAAATCTTTACACCGAAATTCAGTATAGCCGTTACTATGTACGATCTTCACACTGTAATATATATAAAAGAAAAACTGGCATTAATTCTTTTATTATTAACAATATGTCATTTACAACAAGATATATAAATATTTCAGAACAGCTCTTGTTTGTTGGCTTCTTTGATAGCGGCTGATACTGTATTAAAAGATGAAGAAAGAAAGAAAATGAAAATTCTTCATTTACAAAAAGCTGATGCATGAAACATATTTCTTAAATATGAAGGTCTTTAATTGGTAGAAAAGCTATAAGACGTGGATACTAGCCGTGCCAAGGGTTGGTGCAATAATTGGAAGAAAATATGAACATGCAAATGAAAAGAACCAACGAAATTCCGTGATGAATTTTTAATCGCGTTTTAACGGTGCTGAATAAATAGGAAGTTTTTCAAATCCAAGTTGCATCATTAATCATATTTTCGCCTCACTCTCCACTAGCCACTATAATTAACATTTCTATTTTTAGCAAAATCGTGGCTGAAAGAATAGAAGATAAATTTGCTGAGTGGCTTGACTAGAATTAAGAAAAGATTACGCCTAGACCAATGCTTCAGCTAAGAATTCAAGCCTGAAACCTTACTTTCAATAGTTAGCATAATTAATTTCATTCGGAC
Organism: Platorchestia sp. MABIK; assembly: GCA_014220935.1. NCBI lineage: Eukaryota > Metazoa > Arthropoda > Malacostraca > Amphipoda > Talitridae > Platorchestia > Platorchestia sp. MABIK. The sequence continues at coordinate 338,776 of JACJUY010000043.1, forward strand.
AGTAGATATATTTGCAAATACTACTTGTTTATACGTGGTCATTACAGGTTCAAACAAGTGAAACATCACTACCTAATGTTCTCTGCTCAAATTCTACTTAGAACATTCGTTGCAAATTTAATCATTTTTGAGCTTAAATGTAATGAAAAAATAACTTTAATAAGGTAGATCATAATTCGTTGTTTGAACGTCATGTATCGTGTACGTAAAACCGTCTACTGCTCTACTCTACACCGATTACTCAGTGGTGTCTCAGCCGTACAGAATGTTGTCACGAAGGTGCTTGGATGGCGGATGGGGTATTATATGTATAATGGTGATAGGCTGAGTGAGTGGTTGCACGTAATTGACAAGAATGCATTTATAAACAACGTAATGTTTATTCTATGATCTTGTAAACGAAATAAAAAACACTTGTCTCAAGTGTTCTGCCTGACAAGAAACAGCTGAAAGGAGATGACTAACAAGAATGAGAAGTTTTTTTCGTAATGGCGGTTTCTCAAGTCTCATAGTCATGTGCAATAGCTGAACGTAGTGTTTCAACGACGCTACTTGTTGATATAATTAGTGACTTTCTAAAATTTTTAAGGTTCTGATGTAATAAATTTTTAATAGTTAATTAATCCGAAAAAACACATGAAAAAGTAGCTAGTGAATGCTTTCCCTTTACTTTGTTTTATTAATTTTAGTAATTTCTAGTCATTCCAGTTATGTATTGTCATCTATTTTATTCGATTATTTGTCAAGTGTTTAGAATTTGAAAGCAATTCAGAGTTTAATTTGAACAATTAATTTTTTTAAAGGGTACTTCCAACATTTTAATTGAATGAAGTCGAGTTTGAAATTATTTCATGTTTGTTTTCAAGTTGATTTTTTTCAGGCTGTAAGAATGCAAGTGGATATTGTAAGTTAGGTTGCTTTTGTTATGCCATTGTAAAAGAAAATAAATTTGCTATTCAACCTAAGAGGCCTGCTATAGGCTCTAGGTACTTCTAGATCATTAATCTTTCCCATTGAAGTTACTTAGCTGCATAGCTTGTGCTGTTGGTGTACTTGGTCATTAGAGTATTGCATTGTTCATTAAATGCCCAAATAGTGCAACCAGTATAACGGTTAGACCAAAATTTTCATCAGTCTGCATGCAAGGTGAATTTGTAGAAGTGGACAAAATGAATAAAGTTTTCAACATATGTTATCAGCCTGCAAATGTATTTTGAATTCAGCTTTACTAATTAAATGCAGTTTAGTATTAATAAACCTGGAAATGCTATTCAAAGTTCATGTGCTCTTGCAGAATAATACATGATCATATTCTTATTGGATCTGCAGGACATTATTAATGCATTATTAAATCTTTTAAATTTAAAAACTTATCTGTTTGACTCAATTAAAATAATAAATCTAGATTTAATTGTATTTCAGTTACAGTACCTAAAAATTTTAATATGCATCAGGTGGGCTACACAACCAAAGCTACAAAGAAAAAAGAACCAGAGTTTTCTTCAAGTATCTGAGAATGTCATCAATTCCTTTAAAGTAATGCATGTTGTTAGCAAGCTATCAAATATGTATTGACCCCATAAAATTTTCTATTGGTGATAATATAGTTAGGCAGCAAAAGCAAAACTTTCTAAGTACTAGTTCAAAAAACATTCTGATATGAGCAATTTTTCTCATTCAAACTTGTTACCTAACATTGTTTGTTAGCTTTTAAAAGTGTTTACTAATATTAAATGACATGTTTAAAATTGATAATTTGATAAATTATGGACAATTTTTTCCTTGGGTATGTAAAACTATTGTATCTATAAAAATTAGCACTCCAATGGGTTTTGAGCCAATTGAATTATGTATAGTTATCTTTTGATATTTGATTAGTAGAAACATTACTTGGCTTTTGTTAGAAGTTAGTTTCTAATTTAAGCTTGGTTTTAAAGTGTTGATCTTTTCCATTTAGGTGTAAATAAGTTGAGTGCCTTGCTTGAAGATATGTTGTTTGACTTCTAGGATGCCTTCAAAAAAGAAGTGGCTTGCCATTTTGGTTAAAAATTGTTCAACCATGTCTCATTGCATTTTGCTCTGGTGTTTGTAGGGTTTTGTGTGTGTTTTTATGCCAATAGTAAATTTTTTTGGCTCTTTGTGTGTGTTTATTTCTGGGAGTTGACATGTGTGCTGCTCTCTTGTCTGGGTGCCCAGCTCAAGTTTTCTAGCTCTGGGAGATGTGAAAGTGAATTACTGATGTAAGACACTCTGATTTCTTCAGCTAAGTGTAATTCTTCCAGCTATCAATTGAAAGTTCAATAAGGGCTTCTTTTTTGAATGGTCTAGTATAATAAAAACCTTGTATGTGAATTTATCCCGTATAAAGATGAAGATTTATTTGAGTTTTTGCAACATAACTATATTGTATATGCTTTAGAAAGTTTAATTATGATAACAGGATGCAGAACTTTTTATCAATTATTGAGGCTAAAGTTTTAATAAGCAAATGTTAGATTAAATTGGTAAATGCATTTTTATGTAAAAATTTTAACTAGTGAGAAAATCAATAATAGTCCCATATCATGTGTGTTATGCAAAGTGTAATTGTAGGATTAATGTGTCAAAATTAATTAAATAGTTTATCAAATTGACAAAAAGTTTTTGAAATCATTCAAATTCAGTATTGGTATCAATATTTAGTTCAGAAGAAAAAAGTGGATTCCTACATGCAGTTCAAAACTTTTGTTATGTCAGGATGGAAAAAAGTTCTCAGATTATTTACTGTGTTGTATAATTATTATTTAAATTTTTTGGTTAATGCTGACAGCACTTTGCTAATCTTGCCATCAGATTTGTTTTAATAGTTGTTTAGGTGAGAATAGTTCACCCCTATGGAGGATCGGGTCGGTGGCCGCTACAATGCAGGAGAGAGGCCTCAACCAAACGATCTCAACTATGGAGGCAGACACCATGGAAATGGAGGACCTAGGCAATACAATGGAAGGGATTATGAGGTAATCCTTGTCTTTTCCATGCCATAGTTGGTGTCATGTGTTGTATAATTGTTTGTTCATTTTGTAAAGAAAAGTTTGCAGGTTAACTTTGAAAAGACTTTAGGGAAACTTTAGTGTCATGCTTATTTAGGGAAGATTTAAGTACGATTCTTACTTTTTGTTTACATGCATACATTATGCTCTAAATACATTGCTACACCATTGTGAAGCACTTGTGTATGAAGAGAGGTAGATCTCTTAATCCAAAGGGCTTGTCAAAATGTGAAAGTGGCATCATTGAAGGCTAAATCCTCCCTACAGGAATAAGACGTGCATTTCATTCGTTTGGAAGTGTTTATTGTTTCAAGATCATATAGATCTGAGAAATACTACTATTTTTACTGCAGTTACATTTGTACATTCATCATTCATTTGGCAATGATCAGAAATTAGGCATTCCAATTACAACGAAGCATGATCTTGTCTCACTTATCCTGCCAACTACTCTGAAAGAAGAATGCATATTTGAGTGGCTTCTGTTTTCAAATGCTAGTGATAGAATTACCTCAGAAATTCATTATTCTAATAGTTATTTATACTGAGCTGGTGGATAACAGAATTAGATGTATTCCTAAATTCAAAATCAAAGTTTCATGCATTACAGATATTTTCCAAAATGACACGCTTGCTTGAATGTTAAGCTCCAATTTACACGTCGTTTGTAAGTGGTTGTGTGCATTTCACTTGATTTTCTTCATCATTTGCAGAGAGGCCCTCCTAGAGGTGGTGGTAGAGGAATGCATCGGTGAGTAAGATTATTTTCATTATTAGATAACTTCCATTAGATTATCTCCATTTAATGGGTATTTAAAATACATAGCACTTCTATTGGTAAAGTGTGAGAATAGTTAAACTTTTTGTTGCCTTGCTTCTTAGAATTGACCTAAGCATCCTAACTTGTTCTGAGCCTTATTTGCTGTACTAAATTCAACAGCAGTTATGTGATTCTCAAATGGTTTTGTTTCCTCATTGTGTGCAGAGATGTACTGTTTTTATATTTGCTCTGTGTCCCCTCAGAGGTACACAACTATTGTATCTATGGGCACTAGCACTCCCAGGGGCAAAATGAGAGGTCCAGACCTGAGAGTCAAGTAGGCCTTCTTTTTGTTGACAGAAAGGTTTTTGTTTTCTTAAGGACCATCTTTTGTCAGTTCACTTCTACCTTGTTTTTCAGCACTTCTGACTTTCTTCTTTTATTTTAATCTTGTTTCTTAACCTCTCTTCTTACTTTTACTTTTTCTATATGCATGGAATCCTGCGTGGAATTACACCTTGTGCATAGATTCTGCGTTCCCTTAACTCCGTACTAAATGGTGCTTTCATCCTTCCTCTCTTGGAACATCTTTTTTGTGGCAAGGAAGGCTGAAACTAACTTATAATCAATCATTTGCTTTGTATTCAAAACTTGCAAATTCCGATCTCTTACAGATAGTAACCTTAATCTTATCTCAAGCATTTCCCCTGCTATCATGGTTGCTTTGGACTGACCAAACTAAACTCTTCCTTGTTTGTGTTACTGCTAACCCTTCCCCCCTGCTATCTATTCACCATATTGCCCAAGTCATGCTACTTAACACGTTTACTCCAATTGTGCGGTTGCTTACGGTCAGTTTGGTTTGGCCAGAAGAAGTTGTTTTGAAAAACTGGCTTTTCTGTTTTAATGCATTTTTAACCTTTTTGAAATGTGTAAAGAATACACTTGAACCATAATGTGTTACCTTTTACCCTAAAATTTATTTTGAAAAAGGTAGCAAAATAGTTGAAATATTATAGCATATTCCGGTACGTAAATGAGCAATTTACCTAGTTGTACACAAATATACCACTTCAGAGTTAACGTGTTAAGTTTGCATTACTTTACAATTTTTCTTTCACTGAGCTTCATTTTCAAAATCAGTTTTTTGTGTTAGTCCATAATGTCTGATTAATTACTTTCATATTAAGTAGTTTTGTTGTACACAAATATGCATATAGATCTCTTATTCTCACCCATAAGTTTGAATGCAATTTTATGTTGCTAACAAACTATTTCATGGGAACATTCTCTTCATTAATTAAAATATCTAGAACTATGCCCCTGTGTCTGGCAATATTGAAGCTAATTGACAACCATTAAAGTGTGATCTAACCAAACTGTGATGTGCAGGAACTACGCTGGACCAAACATGTACTACCACCCACAGCAGGGCCCACCATCTTATTACAACCACCACGGCACTGGCTACCAACACAACCAGAGAAGGTGGCACGATTGGCGGCATGAAGGAGACCGAGACAGTTGGAGGCAGAATGACCCCAGACATCCTCTGGACTTTGTAGATCCTGAAGTGATTGCTCTGCTTGCGGAGGAGAACATCGCTCCCTTAAAAAGGGCAAGTGAAATGGCATGATTGTGATGATAAGGGGGAAACGAAAATGTTTGTTTTGTCATTTCCTTGTTACAGCATTATAGTTCTTGAAATAAATATTTGTGTTAATATTGATCTTGAGAACTAATTTTTTATATTGCTTGTAACCCGTCCTACTATTTTGGCTCCAAATCAATGAGGTAGTAGTACATTCTTTTATAAATTGCACTTATTTCTTAAATAGTTTCCCACTTTTTTTTCTTAATATAAAATTGGTTGGACATTCAAACTACGTAACCACTTTTGTACACTGATCTAATTTGCATGGAACTATGCAACTTCACTTAGCTATTCTATTCCCACGAATATTTATTATGAATACTTTCATCCATGACACACCTCAGATGTACACACTAGCATGCTAGTGTGTTGACACACCTCAGATGTAAGATGAGGAGCATGCTAGTGTGTACATCTGTCATTGAAAACTGTTGCACTGCTGATTTGCATTGCAATCCCTACAAATATCACCAAGGATGCATTGGAGAATGCAAGAACTTTTCACAGCACATAATCGCAACACAAGTTTTTGTGAATGTCAGCCTGCAGGGAAATGCCCTAGTGTTTCTCTCCATCCCAGCTGGGCATGGCAAGTTCTGAATAACACAGGTAAACGTTGGTTCGAATATGTAATGGTAGGAAAAGTCACCTAATTTTTATACTTTTTCTTCCAGTATTCATGGATTCACAGATGATTTTGCTGTCAAAAACTTACTCGGCACTTCAAGGAATGTGCAGTAGAAGTGCATGCAACTTCAAAGTTATCCAATCCCAAATACTTGTTGTTGAGATGAGAAACTGGATCAACATTGCGATTTACATCTTTGCAAGATTTCCAGCTGTAGTCAGTGGAGACAATAGCGTAGGCTTATCAGTGGTGGTCGACGTACATAGCATTGTTTATCAATCCCACACAATTGATAGGTTATGTATGCATAGGGCCATTCTTTTTTATGTAACAAAACACAGTATTTTGAGTAGCTATCACAGAATCCACTTGTACACTCTTGCGAGTAGAAATTTTTTTTAAATGATGAAAGATTGCTTTTAGACTGAGGTTCTAATTTTCTAAGAATAGCTCTACCACCAGCTTATGCAACAAAGACGAAATTACTATGCCAATGCCTTTTCATTTGTTCCACCATGCGAATGTTGAAGTGTAAGTAGCACCAAATTGATTTTAAAAGTTGGCCTGGCAGGCTAATTCCTTTTTATTTTATTTTTATATTTTTTGAGTAATCGACACTCTTAATGCTATAATGGTTTTCTTCAGGAAATGATGTTCAGTGAAATATCGGTGAAGTAGTGAGTAAATGAACATTTTAGTTGCCAATGATTCGGAATTTTAAAATTTCGAAACGTTTGCAAATGAAATGTCTATTTACTAATTCGTTTTCAGTTTTATTATTAAACTGAGATTTCCCAGAATTTAACTGATTAGTGAGAAATGATTCAAAAATTTTAGGTGTCTGTTGTGTCCCCATAGCACATGACTATCAATTTAATCTTCTTTTATTTAGCTAAGCAAGTGTGCTGCAATTGTAGAGTTTTTGTGTACGTTTTCTATCGAATGAATAAATTTTCTGAAAGTAGGTTCAGTTGCTTTATCATTTCTTGACATTTTCGGAGCACTCTCGTGAAGTTGAAAAATCTACTGTAATGGATTTGAGATTTTCCAGTCCAACTTTTTCACCGAGGCATCAATGGTTTTAGTCGCTCATGTGTCGCCTCTGCACTGGGTGGTTTAAGTTATACATGCATTGGCGAAAAAATAAGAGTGGGTTCTGCCTAAGTTGTCATTCTCCACTGCCAGTATTTCGAAATTTGCGAGAGTTCGTGATGGTTGTTCTTGTTGGGTAAACGGCCATGTTGGGTGACATGGTGCATTGTGGATGTGGTGCGAGCTGTTGAAATAGGTACAACTTGCTCATAATATTTCAATAGTTTTGGCTCAAATATTGTGCCGATGATACAATAACCTCTCTGTTCATTTAATTTAAAATTTCAATGCAATGAATTCAGCACTTATCGCGGCTTCGTCAAATTTTGTCCTGTCACTCAAGACTATCTCTTGTTTGGCAATGTTTTCTGTCAGTAGTTCCGCTTTAGCTGTGCAAAGCTCTGGGTCCAGAATTTGCTATATTGGAAAGATATTTGTCCAGTGAACGAGATGGAAGTTCTACATTGAAAACTGAACTCATAACCAGCTGGGATTTTCAGATATTGAAAAAGTTTCCCTTCATGTATAAGAAGACATCTTAATTTTTGAAAATTGGCTAAATTATGTCTGCCATAATGAAAAACATTCCATTCTGTTCCAGAAAACTGTAAGATCATGTTTGTTTTTTATTTGCTAAATGATGTCTGTATTTCAGTATTGCCATAGAACAGTAAGGTGACGTTTTTCCTTGTCTCCCTTTCAGAGGTCGCTTCGGTTTCCAAACGCGAAGTTTTTCTGTCGCTCGTGCGAGTTCCACTGCGATGACCTGCAGAGCTGCAAAAACCACATCGAAAGTGCAAGACATGACAGACATGCCACCGTGAGTGTCGAATTTCAAGTGTGTTGAAACCTTTCCTTCGTGCAGAACGATTGTTAGAACTGTGGTACGGTATAAGGAGGTATTGATTGCATTTAGGTCTTTAATTTCAATGTATTTCAGAGTTGAATTAGTCCCGTTTTGCTGTGACAGCGTGTGACCTGAGTTATTGTGTCCAATACTCCTGGATGTATCACTCGCTAGCTTTATTGCATCGTGTGTAATGAAGCTTCACTAATTTTTCGAGTTGATAATAACTATGGAGAACATCACCATGTGGTTTTTCAGAATTATTCGTGAAGAAATAATACGCACGCTTTAAGTATTTATTTATTTTCTCTGAGCTTTTGGCCACACACTTCAACCGTCTGCAGTAATTTTATTGTTAGGTTTTTAATTCATAGATTTGAAGAACATATGTATATTAGGAGTATTTTTTTAAGACACATTTTCCTTTTGATATTGCGAGCCAAGCTAAGTCAAGAGAAAGAGCTCAAAAACAAATGTTCACCAGAAAGTACGGCAGGTCTTTACTTAAATCTTTCAAAGCAAACTCAAGCTCTCGTAGTACTTAGGTTTTTGACAGGGTTCTGTCAGTTTGATCTTTATGGCCTTAGCATTTATCAGGTGTGAAAGTCACTTCTGCATTTGTGAGTGCTTGTAGTTCTGAAACGGAGGTGCTTTTGATGAATAGGTTTAGCTCCTGCTACAGCAAATAATTCTTAGAATTGATATGCATGAAATAATTACATGGGTTATGACTTGAGATACCCACCAACATGCAACATGACCTTGCTATAAATATATTGAACTATTTCATAGACTTTATTTATATCGTTTTTGATCTGTGTACGCATGTGCACCATTAACTCTCCTTGCTTGATAGTTTGCAACTTACAACTCGTACACACGCTGTGATCGTCTCTTTGAATGTAAAACTTTTATTCCCTACCTATAACGTCAATTTTGTAGATGCGTCGTTGTATGTCCTCAATTTGGGAACCAAATTACTCAGCCGCAGTGTGGAATTTAGTTTATGCACTTCACTTGTACTCCTTGCTTTAACTTACTCTCCACCGGCTATCAGCCCTAGGTGTGGCGTGTGCGTTCATTCAGCATATCATTGGTTTTATAAACAGTGCGCGAGACAGTATTCGACCATTTCTACTGTTACTAAATATCGACACAAACATCAATGTTGTATGAAATTGATTGTCTTCATGTCCAGTCAGCCATTTGAGGATCGATATCTGCTCCACTGGTATCTTACTGTTAGTGCTTTGACATTCTATTTCACTAGATATGTGATTCTCAATTTTCTCAGTGTACAGCAGCGTCTATTCAACAAGTACCTGCCTTACTGCTTGTGCTTTGATACTCCATTTCACCCTAAATGGCACCTTCCTCCTTCCTTCCTCTCTTAGGGAAGCTTTTTTTAGCGGTTAGGGATGCTTAAGCTAACATCTAATCTATTCCATTTCACTGAATTAGATATGTGATTCCCAATTTCCTCGGTGCCCAGGAGCGTCTGTTCAACAAGTACCTGAAGAACTTGCCGCCCGCGTCTGACGCGATGGCCGAGTCAGTGGGCGAGGTGATCATGAGCGTCTCCCAGGAGTTCGGGCTGCCGCCTCAGGAGCGGGAGCGCAGGCTGCAAGCTGTGGCTGAGCTCCAGCAGAAGCTGCAAGAATCCGTGCCGGGTATGTTCTAATCTGTTACGAAAATGAACCATGTCATGGTGAATTCATTTCGATTTTTTTTTAGAATCTGTGCCGGGTATGTTGTGATTTAGAACTGAAATGAACCACGTCTTGGTGGTTCATTTCGATTGTTTTCTAGAATCTGTGCCGGGTGTGTTGTAGTTTAGAACTGGAATGAACCACTTCTTGGTGAACTCATTTCCATTGTTTTCTAGTCGGATTTAACAAAACAGTGTCCAGCTGTTCTCTGGTGGAGGGAATCCAGCCTCATTCTTGAACTAAAATGTTATTTCGTTAGGTTCTCACGAGAAATTAACCGAAGTGGGATGTAGTCATTACATGTATGTAAATACGTATTATATCACGCTTCTACAAAACACATTCACAATTTTGGTTTACGTGGCGCACATAATAAGTAAAGCTTTGGAGATTGAACCATTTCCTTACTTACTGTCCAAAAGCGACATCGTATAACAATGTTTGATTTTCTATTTGTGTGAATATTTCTGAACAATTTTGAATCGAATCTGTCAGCTTATAGTATCTTACTCACTGAGGTTTTATGTTTAATTTTTCAAAGACTACACTTTAAGGTCAGTGCAGCCAAACATCGCTCCATTGAACTGCTGCAATTACAAGAGCTTGACGACATACAATAGCTGATTCAATTATTTTAGCCATGCTACGTTTGGTTTTAGAAAAAGGCTGGAAAACATTTCTAAAATATCCTCTGATTATTAGTTTGACATAGGTCAGTTCCCGCTCATTGATCATTGAGGCTGTTAGTTTTCAAATGAAATGTGCATTTCTTGTTTTCATTAAATAGTAGGCTTTTCATGGTGGAATTTTTAATCTTGTATAATGAAGTTCGTTTGTGTGATGTTTAGACTTATCTGTGTTTAGACGCGACGCTGGAGCTGACGGGCTCGATGTACTCCGGGCTGGCGCTGCGCAGTAGTGACGTCAACGTGAGCCTCGTGCTGCCGCAGGCCACCTCGCACTGCGAGCCCATCATGGAGCTCCTGCGCATCCTCAAGCTCACGCCCACTTACTCGTCAGTCGCTTGTGGTCTCTTCTTTTGTAGCTCGTCAGTGGCATTTGGTCGCTGTTTTGTGGCTTGTCAGTTGTATGGCTACTCTGTGCCGTAGCTTATCAGTCACATGGCTACTTTGTTTTATAACTTGTTAGTTGTATGTCTACCTCGCTTGGTAGCTCGTCAGTTGGCTCTTATGTTTATGGCTCCTCAGTTGCGGCTTGGTTTTCTGGCTCGTCATATTCGACCTACTTTTGTAGTATGCAGTTGTTTGTGAGGCATCAAGTATAATGTTAAGTTTTACGTCGGCCACAATTTATTCGTGTGAATTATTTTAAAATGTCGATATATTCTTAAATAATGGATTAACGGCAAAAATTGCATTAGAATGTTAATTTTTATAATTTGAATTCTGAGTGCATAAAACTGTAAAAACATGATTAAATAACCAGTGCATTTATTTACTCTTAAGTACGATCATCACACATGAAAATGACAGGTGTGTGTGGTGATCGACTTCCATTTTGCATTGATTTTGAAAGGTTTTGAGAATGCTATTCTACGGCTATCTATGTTTGTTCGCTTGACGCAAGTGCTTAGCAAATGACCTACTTTCTAATGTATATCATTTCTGATACATTCATGGTTTCAAACGTGAGTAAAATGCTACCTATGTTCATTTGTCCGACGGAAGTGTTTGGGTAAGGACATACCATCTTTTGTATCCCATTTCTGATACATTCATCGTTACGAACGCGAGTCTAAGGCTATGTATGTTCAAATATCCGACACAGGAGTGTGGTGAACGACTCGCCTACTTTTGCATATTGTTTCTTATACATTCATGGTGACAAACACGATCCAAAGGCAATTTATGTTCATTCGCCCAACACAAGTATTTAGTTAACGATTTACCTTTTCACGTGTATTGTTTATGATGCATTCATCGTAACAAACACGAGTAAAAGTTTGTAACAAACTGTGTTCGTTTGCCTGACTCAGGAGCGTGGTGAACGACCTGCGATCGCCGTCGTTCCCGTGCGTGTCGTACTACGCAGACGCGTACGAGTGCACGGTGGTGGTGGGGATCTGGTCGGCGTCGGTGCGTGCGATGGGGCGCCTCATGGCCACCTTCGCCAACATCGACGAGCGTTTCGTGCACCTCGCGCGAGCCCTGCTGCACTGGGCCAAGGTGAGGCAACTTCTGTCGACACAAAGGGCTGAAATTAACTAAAATCTCGTGTGTTTCACTGTGAAAGGGAAACGCGCTGCTGCACTGGGCCAAGGTGAGGCATCTTCTGCCGGCGCAGCTGTCGGAAATTAATTGTAAAACTCTTGTGTTGCACTGTGAAAGTGAAACACGCTGCTGCACTGGGCCAAAGTGAGCCAACCTCTGCCGCCTAGCAGGCTGTAATTAATTGTGAAACTCTTGTGTTGCACCTTGAAAGTGAAACCCTGCTGCACTGGACCAAGGTGAGACAACTTCTGCTAGCACAAAGGGCTGAAATTAATTGAAAACTCGTGTGTTGCACCGTGAAAAGTGTAGAACTGTTTAATTGTAAATTGCACTGAGAAAGTATGAAACTGTTGTGTTGCACTGTGAAAATGGAATCTTGAACTTCTAGCTGCAAAGATGTAAACGTAATGTTGAACCTCTTGAACAGGGAGGGTCGCGAAAACTCGTCTCAGATATTAAATGGCGATCACTAATACACTCCTCCTTCAAATAACCCCCACTATGGTAATTTACCTAATTTATGGATGTATATATATGTATATAGTTATATATCTCTTGTATTCAACATTCCCAATCATTCATATACATCTGAAGGGTATCATAAAAATGTTTCAAATGATATAAAAAGCCTTGCATCCGTTCACTTGAGTTTTTACACGCTGAAAAATATTGCGCCAATGAAAACTGAATTTTATGTTGAAAAAATACAACTTATTACGACGAAATGTACAGGAAAATTTTTTAAACCCCTTTTTGCATAAAAATGAATAATATACAGTCGTGGCTTTGTTGGTCCGTCCGTCTCTTCGTCCCACTCTTGAGGATGCTTATTGACCGTATCTGTGATGCTAGTTGCACCAGTGCTCAAGTGCAAGAATATTTTAATCACGGGTACTATTGCTGTAGGATGGATACATTTCTTTGTCGTCCACGTCAGGGAAATTAATTTCAAGAAAACATAGAATTTCGTAATTTTTGTCGGGCTGTGTACACTAGTCACAGAATAATGAATTGCCAATTCATGGCCATCTAGTTCTGGTTTTATGCCACCCCCCTGTATACCAATAACAACCCGTCCCTTAGGCTTTTGTGTCGTTCACAAAGTTATGCCATTTTGCTTGCAGCTGCGGAGTTACTAGTACTTGCCAATAACCTTGGGAAAATCAATTCTCCATCATCTACACAACACAAATTCAATGTAAATGGTCTATGATGTATATCCGTTGATTCTTTCTTCTTGTGAGATTACTTTCACGGCGTACAATAACTAATCATTTATTCAATTAGCCATTATTCGAAAACATTAAATTACTTCCAATTGCATTCGAAAACAGGAAATTAACTGCAATTGCGTTCTTTCCCATCAGTTATGCGGGATATCGAACCAAAAGAAAGGGAGTCTGCCGTCTATTGCGTACGCTGTGCTTGTGGCTCACTTCCTGCAAGAAACGAACCCTCCTATCCTGCCCATCACCTCGGAGCTGTGCCAGTCCGTGAAACCTGAGGACTTCCCTCCACCTGAAGAGATGGCCACGAAGTTCGTGAGCCGCAACCGCCAATCTTTAGGGGAACTCTGGCTTGGGCTGGTCAAGCATCTAGGGTACGGGTTCCAGTTCAGCCACTACGATATCAACTTGACAACCGCTAAGCTCTCAATGCGCACCGAAAAACACTCCAAGAAAATCTGTATCTTGGATCCCTTCAACCCTAAGAAGAGCTTGTCCCGCACAATCAACTCAGCTGTCTCTGATTACATCATGGACAAACTTTTCAAGGTTCTCTGTCGTTACTTCTGCGTCCCACAGTTGTCTTACGGACAGCTCTTTTTCACTCTGACGGTCAACAATGACCTCATCAAAGAAAGGAGGTCTCGCGCTGGCCAATCCAAACGCGGTAGCATTTCCGAGTCCTCGGAGAGCGACCACAACAAAAGTTCTGACTACGACTTGGCCGTCGAGCGACTAGAAAGGTTGAAGACGAGCTCTGACTGTGAACCGGAGACTAGGGAGATTGCTTCTGCTGACGAGCTCACGCGTCCCTTCGACACCGTCACTTTTGAGGAAGCCACTCGCATGATGAAGCTGTTGGAAGCACGTCACCTGAAGTACGATTTTGATGTGAATTTGTTCACAGAGGGTGAGCAGTGCCCTGTGTACTGCTCCCTGTGTCAGAAAGAGGGGCATGTTCGCGATGACTGCGAGGAAGAGAAACTCCCGGATTTGAAACCTTTGCCAGAAAAAGATGAAGAGATCGAGAAATTAATATCGCATGGTTTGAACATGCTTCTTCGTGATCTTGAGCCCTCACTGGACGATATGAGGAAGCGAGACCAGCTCGTCCAGAATCTCCAGACTCTCGTAAACAGCGTGCACAAGTACGGAGATGCTGTTTTGCAACTCTTCGGGTCGTCAGACAACGGCTTCGGGTTCCGTGACTCAGATTTGGACATCTGCATCACTTTCAAAGACGACTGCCACAAAGACTCGGTTGAGCAAAATTTTCTGATGGCAGAGCTCTGTTCGCTCCTAAAAAATTCGGGCGTGTTTAGCAATGTGCACTCAATTCCTCAGGCCAAAGTGCCCATAGTCAAGTTCCGCTGCAGCCTCACGGGCATAGACGGCGACCTGTCTCTGTACAACACACTGGCTCTGCGCAACACCAAGCTCCTCTACATGTACTCGAGAATCGACCCGAGGGTGAAAGTAAGTTTCTGTTTTCTAACTCGTTAAGCAGTGTGCATTCAGCAGCCATTTTTAATTTTCTAGCTCATGTAGTGTTGGTTTTTATAGCCTTTCTAGATAGTCATTTCTATTTTCAAACCTATTTGATGGTCTTAATTCAGCAGCCATTTTTATTTCCTAACTCGTTTAGTGGTGTTCATTCGACAGCCGTGGTTTTCTTCTTTACGTTTCTTATACGGCAATCCCGTCCGTGAACAGTAAAAAAAAAGAGGGAATTGTGGAGCAATTCACAGCGCCCGATGAAAGGGAATATTTGGTTGTGACATCGCCATGTAACTGATCTGGATGCATCTGTAGTGCCTGCTTTGGATCTTGCTATTGGCTGAAGAACCGATGGGCTCATTTCTTTATTTTCAATATCGTCAGCTCAAGTGCTGCGGTCGCTATCACGTATTCAATCACCAACGCAATGCAGCTAGTCCTCCTTTTATTCTGAGAGCTTTAACTGATGTGCTAATTTCTCTCCCATGAATGACCGTGAGAGCTCAGGCAGCTGTGACTTCATTACGGTGTTCCCTATGTTCGTTTTAATTGGCTGACCGAAAGCCATCTGATTTATTCCCCGCGCTGTAACTGATGAACTGTTGGGCTGTTTTGTTTCCCGAGCTCACGCAGCTGTGACTACATCACTCTGTTTCCTGTGTTCGTTTCAATTGTCTGACGGCCTGCCCGCTGCTACAGCTGCTGGGCTACGGCCTCAAATACTTCGCGAAGATATGCGACATCTGCGACGCATCGCGCGGCAGCCTCTCGTCGTACGCCTTCACCCTGATGCTCATCCACTTCCTGCAGCACACCAGCCCGCCCATTGTGCCCGTGCTGCAAGAGGTCGGTCCCACTTATCAGTTGTATCGTTGTCTTCATTGGTCCCTAAATTGCAGTCTTAATGTAAAATATCACAGTCCTCACTGGCCCCTAGGTTGCTGAGTTGTATTGTGGAATGTTGCAATCTTTACTGGTCTCTAAATTCCCGAGTTGGATTGAGAAATATCGCACTGTTCACTGGTCCCCAAGTTGCTGAGTTGTATCGTGAATTATCGCAGTCCTCACTGGTCTCTATATTGCAGAGCTGTATTGTGAATTGTTGCAGTCTTCACTGGTCCCTATAGTGCAGAGCTGTATTGTGAATTGTTGCAGTCTTCACTGGTCTCTATAGTGCAGAGCTGTATTGTGAATTGTTGCAGTCTTCACTGGT
>JACJUY010000043.1:354856-365143 GCA_014220935.1 Platorchestia sp. MABIK
TAAGTTGCACAGTTGTATTGCGAATTATCGCAGTACAACTATTAGAAGTCTTTACCTGTTCCTAAATTGCAGAATTAAAGTGTGAATTGTTGTAGTTTTTACTGGTCTCTACATTGAAGAGTTGTATTGTGAATGTGGGAGAGAAATCGCATATTTTCAATGTACGCTAATTTAAAATTGATGAACTATTGTGCTTCTGGTTAGAAACGATGCGTCAAACGGGCCCTTGCTGCCCTGAAGGTAGCAAAACATTATTTAAGTAAAATTTATTGAATTTGGGGGAATTGGCTACATTGAAAAGCACTGGGTACTTTGATGACAAGTTAGTTGATGTTCTCTAATGATTAAAAGGTGATCATGGTTTTTAAGAAAACGAGCATCTCAATATATTGACGTGAATGTAGTCCTAATTTTTGTTCAGCAGTATTACCAAAGTAGCTCTGAAATGCATAGAATTGTTCTTGTTCCAGCTGCATGACCCTGAAAAAGACCAGCCTGACTCAGTTGAAGTCGAGGGCTGGGAGACGTGGTTCTACTCCGACTTGGAGAACCTGGTGAGTTTTTTCGGTGGTGAAATATCGTATGTAATATGTGTATATAATTGTGGAAAAATATTTATGGTTTGCTTTTTGCAAATCCTATTTATAAATAAAAGAGCAAAGAAAGTCGCTTTTAAATATAACATTCTTATTAAAACAGTCGAACACTAAAAGAAGAACGTTTCGACCCGTAAGGTCATTTTCCACCGACAGAAGTTGAAAATGACCTTACGGGTCGAAACGTTCTTCTTTTAGTGTTTCACTGTTTTAATAAAAATGTTAGATTTAAAAGCGACTTTCTTTGCTTTTTTATTTATGATGTATATGAAATTTATTTAATATATGTATAATAACCTGGTGAGCTGCATTGGGAGCGTCCTACGTTCTTAGTTTCAATGGAACCTCAATGCCTTCCTACATTCGTTCGTTCAAGAAGTTGAGTCTATCAACGTTGCTAGCAATGAGTTGAGGATACAACTATTGTAGTTATGGGAATTAGCGCATCTTCCACGGGGAAGATGCGAGGTCCCGAGCTGAAGACAAGGTAGGCCTTCTTTTCGTTGAGATAGAATAGATTTTTAATTCGTTGCGAACCATCTGTTCTCTGCTCACTTATTCTTTTCTAGTGCTTTTTTTGAGTACACAGTATGGAAACATATCTTATGCATGAATTTCCTGTTCCCTTAATTCCATACTAAATGTGGCTTTCTCTTTTTTTAGAGCACCTTTTTCGTAGTTGATGAGGCTTGAACTTTTAATCTAATCTGTGGCTAAGATTTTGAAACCATGTTATACTGCCAAATGTTCAGTCTTCCAACAACTTTGCCGACCAATGGTTGTGGTGACACATGCCAATTTCACGACTTATTTTGTCTACGTTTTCATTGGTTTTCTAGTCTCTGACTCCGTGAGTCGCATTTTTCAACTACACCTCCTTTTCTGAATGGGTGTCAATTCGCACCAGTTATTCGTGTTTTCCTCTTACTTGAAGGATTTCTTTTCGAGATGAAAGAAGAGTAAAATAATGTTAGTGTACAACACGTCTTTCCTATGCACAAGACTCCTCTTATCGGAGGAGTTTCTTCGAATGCCTCGAAACTATTCGTGTCCGAGTTGCTACTTGAAAGTTATCGCTGGTTCTTACTTGAAGCAATGTTGTATTGGATAGACCTGTTCATATAGACCAGTGGTTCATAACCAGGGCTCGATCGAACCCCAGGGATTCCGTGAGTCGACCCCCTGGGTTCGGCATGGTACAATTTGTGCACTAATACAGTATATAGTTATGTACATAAGTTTCGAATTTGAAAAAAAAACAAATAGTTTTTCCAACATCGAAGGGTTCGATGAATGCATGTATGGAACTTGTAGGTTTCAGTACATCCAACAAGATTGAGAACTTAAGAATTACTGATGTAGACCCATGATCATCAGAACAAGGTGTGGCCTGGCCTGGGCGCGAATAAGTCCAGCTTGGGGGAGCTGTGGCTCGAACTCTTCCGATACTACACGGAGGTGTTCGACTTCGATGACTGCGTTGTCACCATCCGCCAGTTCGCTCCCCTCACGCGCCTCAAGAAGCTATGGAACACGCGCACCATAGCCATCGAAGACCCTTTCAACCTCAGTCACAATCTCGGCGGAGCGCTGTCTGCTAAAAGTTAGTTATGCTGCACACAGTTGTTCAGAGTTCTAATATAGGCTACCATCTTATGCAAACCTCAGCTTACACGGGTAAGCACTGGTTCCAGTATTCCATCGCTTAAATAAAGCATTGTGTTAGTTGAATATCCGGCACTAATTTTTGAAAGTTAAAGTTTGCGTCAAGTGTGTAACTCGAGCGTTGATCTACGCATATCCTTTTCATAAGGAGTTTGGCTGGTATCCAACGAGCACACGTATGATAGCAGGAATATACGTGAACGGTTGTTACATCTTAGTACAAATATGGCTCCTAGCAAACGCTCGAAAATGTCATCATTCATTGGATTTTTTTTATTTTTGTTCTGAATGAGCGTTGTTGCGATCTCCACATTAATTGAATGTCAAGTTCTTGATTATAGTCTTGTTATTAAGCTCAGTACGCGCTACTCCATTTTTCTAGTTCGAAATCTTGTTTATCGATGAGCTTCTGTTACAAGACTGCTCTGCATCAGTGAAAATAAAATTAATGAATACTTGTCAAAAAAGGCTTGTGTGTTGACGAAAAGTTTGGAACTTGTCAAACATTACTTCGTAGATTGGAAATTAGATAATTTTCCACTACGTTTGCGCCATGTAAATATTAGGTCGCGTTTGTTTGGGAGAGTGTGACTAAAATATTGTAATGTTATTATTCTTTTTCTGCCAAAAGATTTTTAGCCTTGTTTCAAGGCTGTTGGCTGTTTAAAAAAAAATTGCTTGTCTCTCGTGCCGCATTATTTTGGAAGTTATTGGAACAATCCTTTGAGATATTTTAATCCTTAGCTTGTAGTTCTGACATCCATGAATAGGACATTCATTTCATATGATTCTAAGTTCATGTCTGTAGTAGTGTTTTTGTTGCCGATGCTTCGTATTGAAGTTGAAATTAATTTTTCGAAGACTCCGAAACAAATGGTCCAGTTGGTATCCAGGTGTAATAGTTATCAATGACACTTTATGAGAAAACGTTTTGGTTATTATTCATATCTATTTTAATCTGGAAAGTTTTCATTTGTGTTTACATTTATATTGAAATCTTAATTTTTGGAAATTAATCGACAGGAAAAATTTTCTTACAAATTTGATTTTCTTCGAGACTTCTGTGACATTTATTTTACCATTTCATTTTATTTTCTTCGGAGTGCTTTGCCATTCCGCAATTTGTACTGAAATGTATTTGTTTGGGATGATTGTTACTAGTTCCGCGTTATCATAGCAATGCAAACCCATCACAGAAAGTGCTTTAAGTTTAGTTTAAGAGTAGTAAATTTTTGTTCGGTAACATCTCCATAAAAACTCGGTTGAGGAATAGCTAGGTATCAAATAATTATTTGAGATTATATTACCATCGAGTTTCTTGTATTGGAAATGTAACGCATTTTTTATATTGAATGGATCAACCTGTTGCACCTCTGTATTAACTGTTGATTTTTATTGCCAACAGTGAACACATTCATTCGGAAGGCGTTCATCAACGGACGTCATCTGTATGGAGGCGTGCTAAAGCACCAGATGTCCCCGGTAAACATCACGTTGTGGGCACTTGCTCTCTAGTTAGCTATAATTTACCTCAAACATGTTCATTGGTTTTAGCAAGACACCAAAATAAACTTAGTAGCCAACGGTCAACAAAATTAGCTTGTGGGTTAAATTGGCGCGGAAGATTCTAAAGTGATGAGGGAGGTGCCGGTTATATAATGGCAGGTTCAAATTTTTTGTGGTTAGGGAGTCTTATACTATATTCTATAATATGGATTATAATAACAATACTGCGCATATAATGATTTTTTCAAGCGAAAATTCCAAAGCAAAAACAATGTGTCAAAAATCTTCTTCGCTTCGCAAAAAAATTTTCATGTAGTTGTTATAACTTTTCAAGAAGTAATGCTTTTTGTTCTCTAAATGTAAGATATTCTCAATGATATATTGAGGTTAAGGTCTCTTGAACGCTTCTAGATACCTATTTGTACTTTTATATTTAACATTTTTCTACCAAATTTTGAAGGACCAGTGCCGCGCAACTCAACAGAAATGGGACTGGTTTCATTTTCTTATATGTGAGATTGCTTTAATTATTTAAATCAATTTAGCCACGTCACACACACACACTGCTGTACTTTCTCTGAGGTAAATTTTGCACTGTAGTGACATTTCATGCGTGTCGAATATTCTAAACCACAAATGTTAGCTTTCAGTGAACCAATGTTGAACCGTTTCTAAAATTTATTTCTCAATTAACTTCTATTACCATTTACGAGCCTGTTACGTGTGCGCTCTTAGAAGAGTTCTTTATTTTATTTTTTACGCACTTGAATAGTGTTGAAATACAAGGATAAACTGAAATGAAATAAAAAATTCTTAAAAATAAGCTTATACTACCAAAGAGCTATTAGTTCAAGTCAAAATACTTCAACGCAGTAGTGCTAAGTCTTTCTTCAATGAGTGGACTAACTTAGACTAGTGTGCTAATGCATTTTTGAACGCGTTTTCACAGCAAACAGAGCCCCTGGTCCGAGTCCTGTTTGACAAGAACGTGCTGACGAACGGCTCGCCTCCCAACGACCGCGGTTGCAGGAGGTGCGGCAAAATCGGCCACATCGCCAAGAACTGCACCAATCGCCGCGAGTCGGAGGCCGCAGGCAAGAAGAACCGAGCCAAGGTCAAAAATAACGCTGCTCGCAAAGAAGAAGTTGCTGCAGCGGCAGTCCGTGACTCCGGATCTTCGAAGAAGTGGGACTCCAAAAGCTTGATTGGTGAGCGGGGCATGCAGAAGATCTATGACGCCTGTCCCCCTGACACGGAACGAGAGGAGATTAAGTTTTCTGAAGTCTTAGATATCTTGAAAAAATTGCTTGTTGATGATCAGAATAGGGTGGATGTTTTGGTGTCAGGTTATCGGGTGTACACCATTAATTGGTTTTGTAGTTTGACTTTTAAAGAGAAGTTCACTCTTATGGAGCCCGATGAGCTGTTAGAAAACAAGGAACCTTTGGTAATTGTCAAAGTTAAATCTCGACCTATTAGTCATGCCGAAGACAACTATGTCATAGGTTTTTTGAAGCAAAAGAACTATTTCGACGAGTACGTGGTAGATATGAGTCTTGAAGGTTTGAAAGACGACGAGCCTTGCGAGGGAATGTTCCTCCGAGGCCTAACGGACCTTGCAGATGAGCGCAAGATGAAGCGTCATCAAAAGCAGCAAGCCAAGCGCGAGTTGAAGAAGCTCCGGAAAACTGCAGAAAAGAGTTTCCGAAATGCTTCCCATGCTGCGAATGACAACGCGAAGTGGAAGCACCATCAAGCTCAGGTCAAGCGAGAAACTTTGACTATCCATAATAGCCATCTGACTTATGCTGCTCAACGTACTGACCTCGCACAGCCATCCAACGCCAAGCTTGGAACTGGTGTTCCTGATGCGACCACCAGACAAGGTTCTGCTAGTTTGCTTCCCACTCCCCCGCTATTTGCTGCTGGTAACATCGATCCCGTAGCGTTAGCTCTGAAGCAGGGGAGAGAGCCACAAGCTGGACTCGTGCCCCACCCTGGCATTAGACCTTTCTTGTGTCCACAAGTTTCCAGTTCCCCCACGTGCATGTTAGATTCTGCTGCAGGAAGAACTTTGTCTGAGCAAGCGGCATCTCCTGGACCTGCCGTCAAACCTAAGAATAAAAAGAACCGGCAAATGCAAGCTCCTAACAAACCTGAGTCGGGCAGTGAAGCTAATCGTAAGAAGAAGAATAAACAGCGGACTGAGTCATCACAGCCACCCGATGTCGGATCGACCAACGTTCCAAATGCTGCTGCTCCCGTTGCTCCTGCTCCCGTTGCTCCTGCTGGGAAGAAACCTAAGAGAAAACATCGCCCAAGGAACAGGAAAAATGATGCAAATATCGGCGGCGATGACTCGTCTCTTCACAAAGAAAACAATTCTAGGGTCAGAGTTCCTCTTGAACAAAGGAAAATAGTCGTGATTAGTAAGCAGCAGCAGTAGTATGATAGGTGTGCAGTTTCATTGGGCTATTTTTGCATTTATTTATAATTCTAGGGACTTAGCAGTTGCCATGGACTGTCTTACTGAAGCCTTCTGATCAGTTAATCCACGGACGATTTGCTTCAATCGAGCCCTTCGTCCCTCTCTTATGTACTCTAAAAGTGCCTCAGTTTTTGAAGACTATTTTTTTTAAGTACGTGCACACTTTGAAACTGAAAGTGTGTGAAGTTAAATCAAATTCGTATTGTTGCTTGAAAAAAAAAACCGTGGCGGCAAAACGGTGATGTACCTACGGCGTCGCACATCGAATGTCAATTTGTAAAAGTTTAGTAACTCAGCTTCGTGTGACACATCGTTATGAAGTTTTTTTTTTTACTTGAAAAATTAACATTGGGCCCCGTTTTTCAAGCGTCGCCTGTTTGAGGAACTTATCCCATGAAATGAGCTCGTCTCTGACTAACACTGCAATATTCTAGCTCTGAATTGTTGTGCTATGTATTCAATATTCTTGAGCGTCAGCATACTTCCGTTCTTCGTTTACTCTCACCGTGTGGAGAGCTGTTGTCGACGTACTTATACATGTTCTTCGGGTGCAGAAAATAATTCATTCTACAATTCTTCATTGGATCATATAAAACTCCAATGAAATTACCTCCTAGGGATCAAAATNTGGTAGACCGCTCCTTTATCACTAAAATTCAGAGGAAATTCGATGCCAAATGGCTTTTCTGTAAAATTTGATGGAAAGTAACCTACTTTACAAAATTTGAGGGAACGCACAAAAATCTGCTTGGGGTGACGTCCAGGCACCTGCGTTGCTGGCCGGAAAACAGGCGTACAATGCATGAATAGGAAATACCAACGCACTAATTGACCGTATAGTCAAGGTTTACAATAACGCATTCCAAAATGGTAACTTGTCCACGTGAAAGTTGCGGGTTTTTAGAACAAATCTGCTAAATTTTTCAAGTATCAATATAAATTAAAATTGGTAAGAACTTAATTCCTCGTACGCCAAAAATTCATTTTCTCAGGGGTTCAACAGCCTTTGCCAAATTTAACGAGATAACAATGAGGCTCGAGAATAATTTTTGATCATTCTAACGTCAAAATTGTAAAAAATATTCTATACTTCAGTATGCATACCTCAAAGATTCGGAACACAAAAGTTAGTTTGTGCTGTAAACATTCAATCACCGTAGACGCTCAGAGAGTAATTCAACAGAGAAACTCAAGATCCATTGTATGGTTTTTGATTCACGATGTTTTTGATCACACTATTAAATGTGCTGAAGAACCAATAAATGTTTTTGTTATTTGAGGTACATGGGACCCCAACGCTAGGGCTGCAGCTCCCCACCCACTAACAAATGATTCAAGAAAGATAAGGTGTCAAAATCATAGATAAATTCCCCTGAACACTACCCAGCACTTTCATCTTGCTCTACTACTGATCACGGAGACGCTTGTTGCCCCGTCAAAAGAATTCAATTGGAAGTAAGTTAGATTATAAGTTAGTTAAACCTTCCCATACCACAACAAAGGTTTACAAAAAAGTCATTTGAAAGTGAGCAACGAAATCGTTAGGAATCAAACTCAAAATATCATTACACATTTTCTAACAGGTATTAAAATCCCTCGAGCCGCGTAAAATGTAAAATATTCCTAAAATAAAGTAAAATTTAAGGATGTGAAAGAATTACAAACATTATCTATAAATATCGTCACTAACAACTAGGTATCTGGAAACCTCTTAAGTGACAATAAAATGAATGAATTTCAACTTACATCGTTTGCGCTCATACAAAAATTCAATCCCTAAACGGAAAGAGCTCGGGAGTGACAACCTCGATGCCCAACAGAAGAGGAAACGCTGAAATCGTATCGGTGCACGCACATTCTGACGATGATCTCATCGAGACTAAAATGAAGCACCTTGATTCGACAACTGACTAAACATGACCACCCGAATCTAGGATCACAACCTGAATGTCAGCAGCTCCCTTCTAACACGAAGCTTTGAACTGGAACAAATTTATTTGTACTAAGTACCGAGAATAACCTACTAATAGAGAGATATTTCCACATCACTAAAGCGTACCCGCGTTAAGAAACATCCTATCGAAGCGGTAAGTTAGCTCGTGATTAAATTATGGCTGCAGCTACCATGAACTAGCGAACTATCAGCAGATGTTTTCCTACTAGAATGATAGACGCCAACATTATTGAATTTTTCATAACTCATAACTTGAAGCAAATGCCGGAAAGGAGCCAACTGGACGCCGAAATTGATCAACAATAAAAATTAATTCTGCACTTACAGAACACAACATCACGACCAGAACCTTATGATTTAGAGTTTTAGATTATGTGATGAGCAAGTCAGTGCTGTATGACCAGTAGTAGTGATACAGAACACGATATAACCAGCACCTAACTCACAATGAAGAAACATGGTAGGTTCAAACCAGTCTTTTTTCCGTTGACGGTGTGGTTTTGCTGACATCATGGCAACGAATCAATAGCAGCGCTCATATTGGATCTGGTAGCACTGCTACACCCAAATATGGCTCCGCTATTGTCCTAACGACATGGCGTTTTGGTGACGTCATAAAGTTTGTTTGAAATGAAGCCTTTCTATTGGCAAGCCGAACAAGAGGTGGTGTATTTTCTCCCATAGAAATGACTCTACCTTGTTTCCTTCACCGTGACCTAACTGCACATCTCTCCTTACCTCCTTAGGATGCAGTTAAGAATTTCACACGCTGACAACACCTAGAGGGGTAAGATTCAGGAAAACAAAATTAGAGAAAAAGAAAGCAAGGAAACTAAACCCAACGGTAGGTAAAGAACAGTTACAAGTGCAGGCCACACAATGGAACTACAAAAATAGGAATCGAAGATTCCAGCATGCGCGTTAGAGAACCGATCTGAGCACGTTCAACTCAAATATTTTCTGAAGTGGTTGTAACTTCCAGGATTCATTTGCCCGCGGAGATCACTACACAAACGGTAGCAGTGGGGGAGAATACTGATGGGTAATGACAGCTGATGCGATCACACTTGCACAACTTTACACTGAGTTCAGCGCACTCATTTCTGGAACAATGTTAGCCGAACACGGGACAATTAAAACAAACTCAAAATCCTTGTGCTTTCATGTCAATTGAATATATATATACATGCATCTAAGTGCATTATTCTTTTCACGCATCACCAAATCAAGAAATGTCTCTCACTAGGAGTGTGAAATTAGCGTTAAGTCCGATTCAGCATTACAGCAAGAACAGGCGAAACAACACTCAAAGACACCATTATGAACTTTAATTTATCTTATCCACTTCATGAGAAACGTAAGCAATAAATAAAAAGAGCTTAACTTTTCAGGTGTTCACTAACCGCACAGTTTACGAGATCGGTACGCGGACACTCAGTCGAAAATGAAATTAAAATTAAACGCAGACCGTTCGAATGCAAAAATAATAAACTTGGTACGCAGACCGGACTGAACTCAATCCTCGCAGTAATACGCCGCTGTCTTCCAAAAAACGCGACGAATGAACCATCTTTGGAATCCAGAGCTCTCAGACTTTCCCCTCAATGAAAACCCTTCCAAGTGCTCACACGCACCTCATCGAGGTGTGTCGCAACACATTAGCGCTGTTTAGCAAATTTATTTTGATCCCTAGGAGGTAATTTCATTGGAGTTTTATATGATCCAATGAAGAATTGTAGAATGAATCATTTTCTGCACCCGAAGAACATGTATAAGTACGTCGACAACAGCTCTCCACACGGTGAGAGTAAACGAAGAACGGAAGTATGCTGACGCTCAAAAATATTGAATACATAGCACAACAATTCAGAGCTAGAATATTGCAGTGTTAGTCAGAGACGAGCTCATTTCAAGGGATAAGTTCCTCAAACAGGCGACGCTTGAAAAACGGGGCCCAATGTCAATTTTTCAAGTAAAAAAAAATACTTCATAACGATGTGTCACACGAAGCTGAGTTACTAAACTTTTACAAATTGACATTCGATGTGCGACGCCGTAGGTACATCGCCGTTTTGCCG
>JACJUY010000043.1:366533-393736 GCA_014220935.1 Platorchestia sp. MABIK
GTAAGTGCAGAATTAATTTTTATTGTTGATCAATTTCGGCGTCCAGTTGGCTCCTTTCCGGCATTTGTTTCAAGTATTGAGTTATGAAAAATTCAATAATGTTGGCGTCTATCATCTATCATTCTAGTAGGAAATCATCTGCTGATAGTTCGCTAGTTCATAGTAGCTGCAGCCATAATTTAATCACTGGAGCTAACTTACCGCTTCGATAGGATGTTTCTTAACGCGGGTACGCTTTAGTGATGTGGAAATATCTCTCTATTATCAGGTTTTTCTCGGTACTTAGTACAAATAAATTTGTTCCAGTTCAAAGCTTCGTGTTAGAAGGAAGCTGCTGACATTCAGGTTGTGATCCTAGATTCGGGTGGTCATGTTTAGTCAGTTGTCGAATCAAGGTGCTTCATTTTAGTCTCGATGAGATCATCGTCAGTATGTGCGTGTACCGGTACGATTTCAGCGTTTCCTCTTCTGTTAAGCATCGAGGTTGTCACTCGTGAGCTCTTTCCGTTTAGGGATTTAATTTTTGTATGAGCGCAAACGCTGTAAGTTGAAATTCATTCATTTTATTGTCACTTAAGAGGTTTCCAGATACCTAATAGTTAGTGACGATATTTATAGATGTTTGTAATTCTTTCACATCCTTAAATTTTACTTTATTTTAGGAATATTTTACATTTTACAAGGCTCGTGGGATTTTAATACCTGTTTGTAAATGTGTAATGATATTTTGAGTTTGATTCCTAACGATTTCGTTGCACACTTTCAAATGACTTTTTTGTAAACCTTTGTTGTGGTATGGGAAGGTTTAACTAACTTAAAATCTAACTTACTTCCAATTCAATTCTTTAGACGGGGCCAACAAGCGTCTCCGTGATCAGTAGTAGAGCAAGATGAAAGTGCTGGGTAGTGTTCAGGGGAATTTTTCAAAGATTTTGACACCTTATCTTTCTTAATTCATTTGTATGTGGGTGGGGAGCTGCAGCCCTAGCGTTGGGGTCCCATGTACCTCAAAAACAAAAACATTTATTGATTCTTCAGCACATTTAATAGTGCGATCAAAAACATCGTGTATCACGTTCTATACAATGGATCTTGAGTTTCTCTGTTGAGTTACTCTCTGAGCGTCTACGGTGATTCAATGTTTACAGCACAAACTAACTTTTGTGTTCCAAATCATTGAGGTATGCGTACTGAAGTATAGAATATTTTTTACAATTTTGACGTTAGAATGATCAAGAATTATTCTCGAGCCTCATTGTTATCTCGTTAAATTTGGCAAAGGCTGTTGAACCCCTGAGATAATTACTTTTTGGCGTACGAGGAATTAAGTTCTTACCAATTTTAATTTATATTGATACTTGAAAAATTTAGCAGATTTGTTCTGAAAACCCGCAA
Organism: Platorchestia sp. MABIK; assembly: GCA_014220935.1. Lineage (NCBI taxonomy): Eukaryota > Metazoa > Arthropoda > Malacostraca > Amphipoda > Talitridae > Platorchestia > Platorchestia sp. MABIK. The sequence goes on from JACJUY010000043.1 coordinate 367,929, forward strand.
CTTTCACGTGGACAAGTTACCATTTTGGAATGCTTTATTGTAAACCTTGACTATACGGTCAATTAGTGCGTTGGTATTTCCTATTCATGCATTGTACGCCTGTTTTCCGGCCAGCAACGCAGGTGCCTGGACGTCACCCCAAGCAGATTTTTCGGCGTTCCCTCAAATTTTGTAAAGTAGGTTACTTTCCATCACATTTTACAGAAAAGCCATTTGGCATCGAATTTCCTCTGAATTTTAGTGATAAAGGAGCGGTCTACCAGCATCACATTCTTTGTTCTGTTAACATTGGTAAGTAAGTGCATGATTTGTTTGCGCAACTTGCGATTAGATCGTAAGGACAACACTTGCCACAAGGCAGGTGGAAGTAGAATTTTATTTCTCAACACTTCCTTTTACCCTTGTTTTTTCTCCGCCAGTTAGTTGACGTGTTCTTATTCATTTTGATTGTCAGTTTAATTGTAAAGTACGAGTCTTTACTCACGGAACATGGACGTAGGAAAAAAGTGTCTTGTATCATAATTACACTTCTCAGTTGCTTGTAGATCTTCGAATTTTCCAAATCGCTTTATTTTGAGTCGAGATTTCATCGCTAAGTTATCAGGCGCGTTGCCATGCTGGTAGCGTCGACCTGTACACGTCGGAGTGGCGACGTTCGCAGTGACGTACCTTACTACCTGGGGCAGAATAGTCAACGCTAATTACAGAGGCCTGCTTTTGGTTTATTGTCAAGTTAATTATCTTTTATTGATTGTACCGTCATAGTAAACTATCGTCTGCTAGCTGTGCAAATATGTTTGCATGTTCGTGGGTTTTGTGGACCATGGGTTTCATGGAATTTGTACGAAGACTTCTTTATCGCCTTTGCGTAAGCTATGTAGGTCTACCTTGGTTACCAGATTAGCGTTTTTCTTGCTGAAATCCTCTGGTTGACTTTTTCTTCGTCGAAATGGCCAAGTTGAGGTATTCTGGAATACCAGTCTGGTGCCCTGAGTGCTACAGCTGCACGTTATGTGAGCGGCCTTAGCAGATTGATTAAGCACTCACGTTCTTGAACGTTACTCTACCACTGTCAAGACGATCTGATATTGAAGGAACTACAATGGTAACATGTCTCACTCCATGTAAAGTGTGTCGCTTACTGCAACGGGCTTCACTTGTAGGTCAGAGATCTACGAAGGTTTTATTGCAGGATTCTGCATTTGTCGCTCATTTTTACTAATTTCTAAGCGCGAGTACCTTTCCTGAACGTATACTTCATCGAAAAAAACAGCAGTTTTCTAGATTTCATTCAGAGCTCTGAGGAAGAACGTTTGACGAGCGATCTATTCTCGATAGAGCTTGCAACTCACACGTTTATTTTCCCTATCATGTCTACCCGTTTTCTCTCTATTCATGCACTTATCGCTTTGAGCGTGTTAATTACCTTCCGCTCAGTTGTGGCTTTGCCATATTTAACCAGATGCGTCTCGCTCATTCCGTGTATCCAACTCTTCCCGATATTCCCCGCACTGTTAAGTCCGCCTTATTTCTTTTATCATGTTGTGTTTTTCTAAATGCCCTATGAGATGCATTTTCCTCGAGCGGTATATGGATAACAAGTTAGATGGCATCGTGTGAAGTTGTAATGCTTATGAGACGAAGCAGATTCTGGAAAGAATATTGTCTGACTTGATGCGTTGATGGAATCACAAATTAGCTGATATTTTCATTCTGTGTGAAATTATTCGCTATTTTTTCTATACTTAAGTGGTTGGAGAACCTGTGCGTGGCACCTCACTTCGTTCCTTACGTTGTTGACGTAGGAATTGGTGCGCTGTTTTACAAGAAGTACAAATTTTTTATGACGCAAATTATAGTGACAAGTTCGTCTTGATAATTTCGAAAAGTTTAAGTTGTCATCATAGGTCAATGCATGATAGAGTCTGCGTTCTGCACTTCGTTGCCTGCTGCACTCGAGATTTTATACGCTATGTGTTTTGGATGCACTCCAGCCCTTATTTTTACGCTTTTTGCTTTGGAACATATCAGGCTTCGTTGTTTGTGTTTAGAAACCCGCGCATTTTTACATAAGGCCGATGGATGGCACTGTTGTATCGCTATCCGAACCATTTTTACTTTGGTAAAGCTTGGTTCGTGAAGACTTCATTAGTAGGTCGAAAATTGTATTAAAATTTCAATTCAAAATATCAAGCATCTAAACTTTTTCATTGTTTTTATGTTCCCTCGTTTCCCAACAAGAAACTATTGCTCACGCTGATGCGCTGAAAGGGAGGAATGAACCTTGTGTGATCATCACAGTAGAAATGCGCTCTCTTAGCAGCGTATTGGTAATTTCACGAGTGCTCACGTAAATCTCCGTGTTATTGGCGTAGCTGAGAAGCCTTAAATTTAATATTAGTGACTGAGCTGAGTGAAATTTTTCGCTGTAAGCTGTCTTCTCTGGGCCCTTATCGGTGAGCAGTTGACGGTGAAGGTGTGTGTTCTCTTTTTCTTTATTTGAATTGTCTGGATTTCGATTACCTTGAGCAGGTGTGTATTCCTGCAAGAAATGCGAGTTTTTTTGTGTTTTTCTTAACGTCGTTGTGGAAATCCGCTTTAATTTTATTTCATTGATCCACTGAGGCTGAGAGAAAGTCTCTGGAGAAGGACATAAAATGTTATACCTCGAGAAACGTAGCCGAAAGCATTGAATCGTCCCTTACTATGGAAGAATTTTGCATTGTTCGAATTCGTTTGCATTTTAGTATTGAAATTGAACCCTGTCAGGAACACGATTTTTTAAGTAGAATGTTACCATCGCATGTTTTATACTGATTCAGATTTAGTTCATGGTTGACAGGGTTAAAAGTGTACTTTGTGGATGATCTTCTATTGTGAGCTCCAAGTATTGTTTTAGGGTATTAGTGTTGAATAGGTTTTGTCTAAAGACTGCCGTGTAACGCCATGTGTGCTGTCAAATCGTATGCAGCAGCGCTAAATAATTTTTGCTATGTTACGGACTACCTTTTTTCGTTTCACTGCTGTCCTGTTTTTCTGCACCTACTACTTTCTTGATCAAATTTTGATCATGTTTCATGAACTTCTTTCTCGACTTGCTGTTTCTATGCCCCTTCTGCATAGATTCAGCATTCCTTAATATCCATAATAAATGGTGCCTTCCTCTCTTCGATCATCTTTTTTTTATAGCGGTCAGGGAGGCGTAAACTATCCTATAATCTAATCTAATACAGCAGCGCTTGGCTGTTCTTTATAATGAGCATGAAATGTAATTGGAAAATTGCTTTCGAAGTTTCTCCCTTCAGGGAGGGGGGGGGAGGGGGGAAACAACTAATGTATCAATGGGAATGAACGTTCTCAGGGGGATATGTGAGGTCCCGAGCTAAAGGTTAGATAGGCCTTCCTTTTGTTGAAATAAACAAGGTTTTTTGTTTTGTAACGAACCATTTTTTTCGAACCTTGTGCATAGATTCCGAGTGTCCTTAACTCCATACTTAAATGGTACCTAACGCCTTTGTTGTGGTTAAGGAGGCCTAAACTAAAATCTGATCTCAAAGTTTCTGTTTTCAAATTGAACAATTTGAAAGGACTGGCTAGCGGAGAAAGAAACGTCTGCTTTTCTCATGGTTGAAGCAAGTTCGATACTACCTAGGGGCCCTGCAAGAACTAGGTTAGAGCGCAGTGGTGAATCAACGTTTTAATGGTTTTAGAGTGGGTTGTGATCTGCGTCGTTTCTGTAGTCGTTTACCGAGCACAGTGTAAGGATTGCGTTGGGTAGGTAACTTTTTGTGAATTTAAACGAGTTACTGCAGCGCTAGCAAACACTTGTTACCTCTTCTACTACTACTTGTGTATTTAACGACAACTTGAAGTAATACGTCAACTGTTCCAGATTATCGTGGGAAGAGTTTGTTTAATGTTCGTTGGAATACTCCATTCTGCTACTAAAATTTAGAAAATATCGTTTTCTTTGCTCGTATCATTACACAAGTTCTGCGTTGGTTAGTTTCAGTTTATCTTTTGAACTCGTTGCAGGACAATCTAAGGCTATAAAAATATGGATGCTTTTAAAACTACGTTCTTTCAATAAATGATTCGCCATTCTGTGTTTCTATTGCCCAGTCTTCTACAGAAGCAAGGGCTCCTGGCTTGGATAAAATATGATCTCTTTGGCCTTTTTTTGTCTTCCTTCGAGGACTGTAATCTCAAATGATAAATTAATTTCACATGTTGTTGCAAATTGTGCAACGGAGACTGAAGAGGTGATGTTTTATCCTTCCAGATAACCCGAGCTGTTCAGGGGGGCATGGTAGGGAGGAGATGCATGCGGTGACGTCTCCGGCAAATCCAGAGCTCTCGCACCGACGCCAGCAAGCTGTATCCAGCATCTCCACCCAGGGTCTTCAGAAAGGCCCTAACACGCAAGCTCCACCTAAAGCTGTGTCGCACGGTGATCTGCAAGACAGAAGTAGGTTGTCGAATCTGCCTCGTGAAGTTGATTCATTTCAGGGCCTTCAGAGGGACTGGCGCAGGCCAACCAACTTGAACCCGACGTACAAGAGAACCAGAATGGGCTATCAAGAAAATAGGCTTGGGTCTCCGAGTCCATCGTGGCGGAATGAACCTCCTAGCGATGAATTCCGAGGCAAAGCCGAATTTCCTGTGGACGTTCGGGAAAGCAGAGCCCAAAGCCAAAGAGACCACGAACGCGATGATTCTTGGAGACGTGGCTCACAGTTTTCAGACAAACGTAACGAACGCTTGGGGCTTGCCAATCGTCAGGGCGAGGGCGAAGAAAGTGCGTCGTGTGACGATATCACAGAAGACCAAACCAAAGACAATAAGCCCTTAGATGTGCTCAAACTCTTCGACATCGCAAACGAGCGAGGTGGCGCCATTAGCTGTTCTGTAGGAAGAGTTCCTGTCATGGATAAAGCTCTCCTTTTGACTTCGTTGGAGGCACCGCAGCTGGAAAGAGCAAACCTTCTTCCTAATGTCGCCAAAGAACGCCGGAAAGTTCCTTCTGAGGAAATAGAAGATCACCAGCAACCGTTGACTTCCCCTTTTTCAGTTGCACAAACGGGGTCTCCCACGAAGTTAATAGCTCATCCGACATCTGACTTTGTAGAACCTGACGACAGCTCTTGGCCTCATGACACCTCAAACAATGAAAATCTATTCCATGCTGATGGAAAGATTTCTCTCGCTGATTCAACAACTCGAACAGTGTCTGCATCTGAAAGTGTTACTTCTTCGGTCTGTCAGTCGTCTGAAGGTGGAGTTGATGTATCAGATTGCCCACCTTTTGGAAACTCTTCTGACGTGTCCCTCCCATTAGGTCTCGAAGCAGTAGAAGAGCCTGCTTCTCCTTCCGCTCAGTACAATCATCCTAAGGCAGCTCCACCTGTGGAAATTTTGTCGAGTTTCCAGCACAATAATAACTTGGCGCTATCAGACAGACCAGACACCATTGGTCCCCCTCCAGGCTTCTTGGTGCATCCGCGTGCCCAGAACTCGATGTCGCTTCAGAACACGCCTTCCTCGGTGAGTGATGCCCTTGCTGCTATAGCGTTAGGTCTAGAGCACTATAGCATGAGGTCTTCCATCTAACTAGTACTATAGCGTGAGGTTGATTACTAATGGATATTACTTATTTTCATACATTAAATTTAGCAATAAACAATTTCTACATCTCAAACTGCACCTGGGTAGGCAATATATGGCGTTAGAACTCAAATTATAGTAGCACCGTGATGCCTGTTATTCACCGTTGTTATTCATAGTGTCGAGAGCAACTAGAATTCCTTTATAGTAGTGCTTTATCGGTCAGGTCAGCCTTTCATGATTATTCGTTTATTTTCTGTTGGTGTTTCAATTTTAATAGCGAACCCTGTTTCTTGTAGACGTAGAAAAGCTCAACTTTGATTTCACTGGTGCACTGAAAGAAATTTCTAGAAGTCAATTTTAACTACACCACATGGAAGAAAATTTTTCATGTAAGTGCTTAACTGCGCTCGCGTTGCGCCTTTGGTCGTCCCCTTAGATACACTCAGTAAGTTGGTTGGACAATGTACCATGAGAAGAGATTAGTAAAACACTGAGCTCATCCAAAAAAAAATGCTGACGATATCTGCCCTGGTCGACGCAACGTAAATCGTCAGAAGTGTATCGTCAATCTGGTCATCAGGCAGCTGAAAATCAGGTACTCTTGACCATTTTGGCACTAGCCTTACCTCACTTGCCCTTGAATGTTCCAAGCTAAAGTAGAAAGATTTTTTGTTCAGTTTCGGATGTCATTTTTCGGTTCACTGCTGTTCTGCAACACCTATTTCTTTCATCTCTAGGTTTTTCATTGATTCGAAACTTTTTTTAATTTTGCCCCGTTTCTGTGCTCATGGAATCCAGTCTGGAAACGCATTTGTGCGCACAGATGCACAGCTTCATGGGCAAATGTTATTTGAAAAAAGCCGAAAATTGCGGATTTAACTTTAAAGACGCCAATCTGGCCACCCTAATTTAGTCACGAGACAAAAATCATTGAGCCGAGCCAACACTGTCATTATTAGGGCTGTGACAATATGCTCTAATCATATTTTTACAGCCCTGAGTATCACCCATAAACGCATGTATGTGATTGGTAATATATCACATACATGTGATTTAATACTATGTGTAAATCACAAACATACGCATGTATGTATGTGATTATTAGGGCTGTGACAACATAAGAGCATATTGTCACAGCCCTAGTGATTACCTTACAGGTCACTCTTGTACCTGGCGAGATTCGTGACGCGAGCACGGGCGGTGGTGCGGCAGAATCCAACACAACGCCAGGAGGTGAAGTCTCGTCCGCGGCGATCCCCTCTCAGCGTACTAGGCCGGGATTTTCTTTCACCTCCCACCAGCCTCACCTTCAGTATCCCACGTCCAGTCCCGAGTCGCCTGCCCTCAGCGGCTCACCTAACCTCTCGTGTGCCTCACTAAGCACGGTGGGAGCGGCGCCTTCAATGCCCATGAATTCGGCTGGTTTGCCCTTCAATACCATTAGAATGCCGCTAGCCTTTCCTGGCATGCCCTTAAATGTTCCAGGGATGAGTTTGAATTCTGGAGATCCTTCTTTGAATTATGCGGGTCTGCCTTTGAATGCGATGGGTGGGTCTGTAAGTACAGGGATGCCTTTCCAATCCAATCGAGTTCTTGCGAGCTCTGCTTCGGCGAGAGCATCGACTACGCTGACAACTTCTCCGTCTACAATGTCGCAGCAGCAGTCGATGGCAAACTTCTACCCTCAGCTTTTACAAGGACAAATTCCTGCAATGAGCCCTACTTCTGTTGCGTTCGGCGCGCAGCCTTGGCGGCAGATGCCCATGCAGCAAATCCTCCTTCAACGACCTCCATCTTCAGGCTCAGAATCAGGACAGCAACAGCAACATGCGATGTCTTTCCATCAGCAATTCCAAAACCCGCAACAGATGATCTCCGCACAAGGCCTACCTTCTAGCAGTGCATCTCAGCAGCAGATGGCTGGCTCTGCGGTAAGAAATTCTGTGCTCATGCCTGTAACTTGTACACTGCCACAGGGGACTACTCAACAGCAGCAGCAGCAACGTTTGAATGCTCCTCCGCAGCAGTTTATGGCCACAGGAGTGCCTTTCATGGGTTCTAATCAGCAGCCTTTCATTGGTTCAACTCAGCAGCCCTTCATGAACTCATTTCAAAATCTTGCGACGTCTCAAAATGGAACTGGAGCTCCCATGGCTTTCGTCAACTCGAGCGGTCATTATGTAACTTCACCTCCGCCCCAAGGCTTTTTGACTCCCGTGTCGCAGTCTCCCTCCAATTTCTCCGCTCAGCAGATGGGAGTCATTTCTCAGGATCTGGGGACCACCACCGCGAGACAAGCGCCCGCCAGCTCATCCCAGGGCCTTTATGGGCCTGTTCTTCATCCCATGCAGCCTCGCCATCTCGGCGCGCAGTTAGCCAGTAAAAATGTCCATTATCCTCAAGGGAACGTAGTCTTCATGCCTACCGTAGGTGCTCCGGGTCCCGTGTTTGTGGGCAACGCTCCTGACAACTCATCTGCACCTGTAGTATCTTACTCTTCCTAGCAACGTAGAGCCTCTTAGTTTCGGGTAATCGTAGACGTTTTGTGAAGTTTTTTGACGTGCGACCAATGTGAGCTGTTTTTCACCGTTGTTTGAACATTGTGGCTTAACCTATTGATCTCCTAATATGATTTTGTGCGGATCGTTTTGCTGCGGACGGTTATTCTTTGTTCAATCAGAGAATGTGTGTACTGCATATGATGTACCTAAACCCTCATGCTTCAAAAAAGTTAGCGCACTTTTATACCAAGCTTCAATCGGTTGTGAAGGTATTCGTCAGCCTCATATGCTGTCGCTTTTCATCTTTGCACCCGAGAACTGAATGGTGAAGGGCTCTTTTCTGTTCACAATTACAAGTTAAACGAACGACTCGTGAAGTATCCAGGCCTTTCAAACGTGACCGTCCTGTCCTCCCATTTTAACTAGTTTAATTTTTATCTTGGATCTCCATGGTAAGAAATTATCATGAGTTGTTTCTATCAGGTAGAAATTTTGGGTGTTGTGCTCTGTTGAGGTGTGCCGGTGCCTCGCGGACCTCGCTGATATTTTGTTGTGAAGGAAAGCCAAGCTGCCAGGTCCTGCATTTTTTTCGTGAACTATTTTATGTCCTCTTTTGCGTTGGTTTTTAGTCCACGCTTAGATGAAAAAGTTTCGAGCTTTTGACACAGTTTTCGTGTTGCTTATTGCTCAAGGGATTTAAGTTAGAGAGAGAAGCAGCTATTGTTTGCATTTAAAAAATCTACTATTGGACTAGCACAATTTATTGACATCGTAGACTCATGGTTGATCTTGCGTCAAGTACAGTCTGTAACATATCTTTCTTCCTGATTTTTCATCTTGATGACTATCGTAATTAAATGGAGTTTTCTGGGGATTCTCCTAAGGCTGTGATTTTTAAGATAAGTTTTTAGTTGGTGCAAATTTATTTTTTTTATGCAACTTTGATTTTTAGCTCTGTATGATTGCGCAGGCTATCTCTTCGGTCGACTTTTACCTTTGTTTATTGATGCATGCGTTTCTTTTCAAGGAGATACTTGTTGAAATTTTGTTCGATGTGGACGTCATGTTGATTTACTCATCTCGTCTATTTTAGATTAGATGTTCAAACGTTCGAGTTGGTTGATCGTTTTGTGACCATACAGGTGGAATACGTACGAAGAAATTCTAATTCAGCGTTCCTTCAAGAGATGTCTCGAAAACAAGAACCATTATCGAACACTGCTATATCAGTTGTGGAAGCCCCGATCAAGCATTTGCATAATAATCGTACCCGACATCCTTCGTTAAATTATTGCTTTGAGGATTTTTCCCTAAGTTTTCGTTTAAGGGAGGCTTTGGAGGCCTGAACTATCTTACAATTTGACTCACCGTTTAAAGGAAGCTTGGAGTTTGAGGAAAGCAATTTTATCTCATTTGAGAAACCTGGCATTTGTTGATCTGTGCTGCCTCACTAAAAGTAAAGGACTGCGTCAGATCTACTTGATGCGATCCCGAGGTGTGCTTGGGCCACCGACGGTGTAGTCGATAGCGATAGGGGAGCATCGTTACAAATTTGCCTTCAGTCTCATTTTGCTTGTCAAAAATTCTTACTTTTGCTTTTCAAGGCTATTTTTCTCTTTTCCTCAGAGGATTTTCATTTTTTTGTAATTATCTGTACACTTTCTTGTGCCTTTTTAGTACGATTTTATAATTCTTTCTCATTTTGCTAAGATTTTTTAAAATCTTTTCCATTTTTCTAACTTTCGACTCCCAGTTGGGGTGCGCCGTTTTTGAGCCTTGCTGTTCTCAGTTGCTCTAGTAAGAAACTTTTACAATGAAATTTTTGCTCCGATTTTACTTTTGACCTGAAACGGATTTGAAACGTCTCGGAAATTTTGTTAAAAAAATGCTTACTATTTTAGCGTATTTTAAATGCTTGTTGAAATTGCGGAATTATTTCAAGTGAGTTCTTGGTTTCAAATACAATTTTTTTGCATCAATCATACCGCTTATGAATTTTTTCTAAACGTTACGTAATTAAGAGACAAGATGTGACTTCTCTGAGTCATGATGTGACGCAGAGCTAACAATGTTCTGTGCGTCACTCTCGTATTTAAGACTAAACGCGGCGAGCAATAATGTAATTTCTATAATTAAGTTATTCAATCAGCCACGACAGCTTGCAGTAACGAAAGCAGCGGAGGATGGTTGTTAGAAACTTGCAGAAATCATGTTTCGAAATCAATACAAAAAGTCCTCTGGTAGGATTTAGTGACTGGGATTTAATTTTGATTTTAGTATATTTAAAAGTGCTTGTAATAATAAAGGGCTAGTAATCATCGACCATCTCGCCAAAAATTGCCAGGATCAGACCCATCTATCTTAGCTCGAGTCTAGACCCTTGTGAGTTTTGAGCGTGGTTTTTCACTGTAAGAAACATGTATTCATCTTTTACTCAACACGTTGACTGCGTTGGATTAAACTGAAGTTCAGTATTCAACTCAAATTCAAAAGTTGTTAGAAATTTTACAAATTCCAAACATTAACTGGGTCCATTGAATACCAGTAATTATAAAAGATTGTTAAAATTTTTTCAAACGACCCATCGATGGGTCGTTTCGCAGCAGGAAAAACTTAAGCAGGACCCACCGATGGGTCGTATCGCAATCAACGTGTCAGGGTTCATTACCAAACTGTGCTACAAATGAGCGTACCAGATCACTTCCTCAAATCATCGAGGCGAGGGATGTCTCCAGACCGTCAAGTCGTCCAAGTACAAAAATATTTAACGTCTTAGATATAGTTTTGTTTAATGGGAATGTATTCCATTCTGTTGATAGTCACGCCGGGCAATAAATGAGTTCTTTCAATTGCGTCATGATAAAACGTTCCAACCTGCTTCTAAAGTGAAGATGCGAGGTCCCGAGCTAAAAGTTCGGTAGGGCTTTTTTTGCCACAGACCATCGGTTTTCGGTTCACTGCTTTCTCAGCATCCATTGATTGCTTTCTTCTTCAACTTTATATCTTGTTTCATCAACTTACTTCAATCGTGCAGTCTCCATGCCCAGGTTGTAAGGATGCAGCTTGTGCTCAATTCCTCGTTCTCTTAATCCATGGTGCTTTCTTTCTCTTAGGAACTTTTTTGTTGGTGTTAGGAAGCCTTAAACTAACCTATTATCTAATCACTGTAACTTTGAAACCCAAGACTCGCGTGGTTTTAGAGAGGGTAAGGTGATACGAGCTGTTCTCAGGTAATACTGATACTTCAGAAATATTTCTGTAATTGCTATCGCGCTACTTTTGAAGATTTGCTCGCCTGGAGTCTTACTGTTTTATTATTCCATGATGCTGTAAAATTAAAGGACTTCATGAATTTTGGCAAGCTCTTATTTGATTTTTGTATACTGCGTTCCTAGCGCTATTGTGACTCGTGTGGCACCATTCCACGTGGCGTTGAATCCCCTTTTTGGTACCGTGTGTGAACTGAAACTAGTCTTTTCTTCTATCGAGAACCAGATAACCCGCTACCATCCACTAAAACCTTCTCGATCTCAGTCTACCGCACGAGAATGCTGTGGTTTACTTTAGATTTTTCCCAAACTGGATTGCGAGACGAGCGTAACCTTCGCTTGCTTGTGCAGTCTTTCTTGCAGCTCCTGCAGTGTTTCTTTACTTTTCTCGTTAACGAAGTACAGTTTCCAAAGCTCCGTCCTGGTATCATGTCTCAACTGGCGTTTCGTAGTACAAAAAATGTAATTTTTCGATGCTCAGGGCCATTTGGCTTCAATCAAAAATGCTTCTACTGCCAGCAGCTTCTCATTACAAGCTATCGTATTTATCACTTTGGTCGTAAAATCTCGTGTCTACAGGGCTGAAAGATTGTTGCTGTTTTTTTTTATCGTTCGCAACGCTGTCCTTGTCACGCGCTGTCCCAGATTAGCCTTTTCCTGGCCAAAGACTTTATGATTTTTTGGAGTAAAAGTTTTCATTAAAGAAAACTCAGTGTCGTGCAATTCTGCAGGGTTGGTAGATGATGAGTGATTTTGATAGCCAAATTTTATTTCAACTAAAGTTAGTTTTGGCCAAAAAAGGAATCTGGAAACTTTAATGCAGCTCAAAGAATATCTTCGCTGAACAGGAGAGCGAGTAAGAGAATTTGGACACATTTATCCCAGATTTTATAACTCATTGTTCGGCTACCACTGAACGTGAAAGATACGTTTAGTACATACCATTTTTCAATTGAATTGTGTAGCATAAGTTAGAGTTTAGCATTTCATAAGTTGCACGTGAAGAAAAAATCCGTTCAGTTCCATCTGTTCGTTGTCCAATTTGAAATGTGCATCGGGATAACTGAGCGAACCATGGATCATATTTACAACCTAATTTGGGTGACCAGATCTCATCGGAATTGTGATGATGATTTATTCAATGTGGAATTCTTTCTAAATAAATTGTCTGTAAAAAAGAAGTTGCACATTTTTTGAACATGAATGTTCCGACCTTATCTTTGCCTCTATTGTTAGTTGTATAAGATTAATTTTTTTTAATAAAGATGTTTTCATTGTACCCGTATTTTTGGAATCCCTGACTTTCTCAGCAACTGAGAAGATACAGTTGTCTCAACATTTGCCTTTAGATGCGTGTATGAGGCACACCATGACACTATTAGTGTCTGAGTAACTTATTAAGACGGTGAGGCGCTGAGCCATCTGGGTCATCTCTGCTTGCACGTCCTCAGCCATTTCACGCCTTAACTCTGGCGGGCTTAACTGGAATGAAACTCAATTCCATTTTCTCACATTGAGATGACCAAAAAACACTAAAACAAACTTCCATTTGATTTCCATCTTGTACGTGTAAATTTTCAGTTCGTGACCACCGGTGGGTCACCCGCCTTGTGGAAGTGACATCTGTTGGATAACGAAGCAGTCAGCGTGTTGAACGTGGCGATCTCAAGAGCGCTGAGTTCGTCAGCGCTGTAAAATGACCGGGAGCCAGTTTTTTGGCTGCCTGCCACCGTCAAAATACGGGGCAGATGTGCGAAAAATACCAGGAAAACCTGATGAGAGAAAGTCAAATATTGTGACCTCTCTGGTTTTAATATCAACTCATTTGATTTGATATTTAACAAATAAAATTTCTGCCATGACCTTGCGCTGACACGCATCTAAACACTCGTTCTAGGTTGAAATGTTTTCTTCGTCTAAGTTTGACGAATGTTGAACTCAAATTGGAATTAAAAATGTATTAAATTTTATTAACTAGGTAAAATATTTCTAAGACTCCATTGACGTCTCGATGCCGCCTGCGTAATTGGTCCAGTTCACATGATATTTTCAAGGTACCTTGGACTCGACGGGTGAGCTTTTAGCGTGAAAATGATGGCCAGGTCTCGAGTGTGTAAATATAATGGCCCACTAAAACATGGATCTTACAATATCTAAAGAAAGAATACTTTCGTCATTACCTTCAATAAAACAGAGCTTTAACTGGATCAAATGTACGTATACGTTGCTGTTAGGTTCCTTGAATTGTTCAAAGAACTATGCGAATTTTAACTAATATAATTTTATCAGACTCTTGCAGCTCCCTAAGCAATCGGTCTAAATTCGCGCAGCGGTGCTGTTGAAAAATAAAAATATTTTAGGGTAATTTGGTGCCATTTAGGGTAAAAGCTAGGGTAATTGAAGAGACAAAAATCAGCGAGCTGATTCGATAACATTTACAGTACTCGTTAATCAGTGAAAGCATTCTTAGATAAATAAGAATTGCGTCTTTTTTCAAAGTGTGCTTTACATCTTACAAAGTGTGCTCTAATTTGGATAAATATTTGAATGATCTCTGTTGCGCGAGGGTGAACATCTTACTTGAAACACTCTGGATAGAAATCACCGTTAGATCCTAGTCAGAGCCTCCTGTAGGACCCATTGCACAAGTCGCCCGAAGATGACGGCAGTTTTGCAAGTATCTGATGTTGATAAATGGATTTCTCTTTTAGAATTTTCATCTGAACTACCATTATATTGTGTGAGAGGTGTAAAAAATTACATATATCATGACACATAGAGTCCAAAAATATTTAAATTCCCAACGTGTACTTCTTGGTTCATAGATTGTTCCCTAATTTATTTACAATTAAATGATGGATTTGCAGCCGTCCTGTGAAACAGTGCTGCGTTTAAAAGAAAAAATTGCATGTTATTCAGTTATCATGGTCATTGTCAGGTTGTGAGAGTTCTTCGTTGGTTTATAGAACTGTTTGTAGTAACTGACAATTTTTAACGTTATCGTGTAATTTACGATCAGAATGAAAAGGAAAATTGTGTAAAGCAGCCCAACCTCACGCAAATTTTACGTTCCAGTGATAAAATGTCTCCAACTCTTCTGATTCAGCAAGCAAACGAATGAGCACATCATATTTTTGTTTAATTGTACAATCTGATGACACGAACTTGCTAATGTTGGCTCAAACAAACTCGACTACGCTTGTAATTCCTGTCGTTTCAGAGATAATGATTTGAAAGCAATGTTTTTTACACGCTCATTCAATAGGAAAATGATCACCACATATCTCCTGAGATTTTCCACAGCTTGGTTAGCTCCGTTCCATGGGAAATTGAAGATCGATAGAAGCCAACTTAATTTTACGTCTTCGACTCATCGCTATTAGTGCAAAATCTCGGACCACCAGTGGAACGTCTTGATTTTTACTAGCAAGCCTTGGATATATGAGGAAATTGTTTCGTGCATCTCCAATTCATGCTTCCTACTAGTGTTCTCAAATTGACAATTTATTCCTGCTAGACCCAAACTGAAATTTTAGGGAGAGACCAGTGAAATTTACCGCTGTAAATTCTTATTACGAACTCACAGAATCATTGATGGGATTGCATAGATATTTTTGGAGGAATCTAAATATTTACAGCGTATGAAGATTATTTTAGGGTAGTCTCCGGAAAATTTTTGGAATGCAGAAACTCCGCTCGTGGGGATCCTAGCACGGATCCTAGAGTGACTTCGCTGCGGGTCAGTCCGATGTCAGTGTTGAGCGAACAGTCGGGTGGTGCGGTGTAGTACTAAATTCCTCTGACGTTGTAACCTTCATGGTCCTCGTAGTTGTCGGAAGCAAGAGCTTGTGTGAATTAGCTGATGAACATAACTATGAATAATCTCTATTCATAGTTATACGACCTTCATTTGGAAAACTGGTCTACCGTTTTTCTTTGTAGTAAATAAATCAAGTTAGAAAAACGAAATGTTGTTGTTCCCAATTTTGTTAGGCGCATCATTGCTTGCGGCTGAATTCGGTAAGTAAATTTAAATGTTGTATTCTTTTATTAGCATTTCAAAGCGTACAAGAAAGTATTATGGTGGAAGGCAGATGTTAGCGTGATAAAAAAAGCTCAGAGTCCTCAATTTGGTTCATTTTTTTGCGAATACCTTGTGTGTAATTCAGTAGCTATATTTAAGTGTAACCAGTTTGCTTCAATTTAGAAAGTTTAAGTTCTCAGATGAGTTTATATTTATATCGACTTTATTCTGCGTTTATTTTATGCACTGAATATGCTACGGTGTTTACTATAGAATAGAGAAGTTTACAAATTTGAACCAATTTTTTGTTTCAAAAAGTATTTATACTTCTATTCAGCAGACAAAAAACGTTTCTACCACGTGGAAACTACAGATTTTGTCGACTGTCTTGACAATCGCGTTTTGCATTTGAGAAATCAAGAACAGCTTTTTTGCTCGCTTCATTTATTTGCTGTATTGACATCCGTATTGTTCTAGCTTACTGATACCCGGAGTTTTGTTGTGTTTGTAAGCCAAAGTTTTCAAGTTCAATAAAGACCCAGTTCTCACATCTCCTAACACGTTGCTTGCGATACGACCCATCGATATATGCGTCATTTGAAAAAATTCAAACAATCTTTGAAAATTAATGGTATATAATTTACCCAGTTAATATTTGATATTTACGAAATTGCTAACAACTTTGGACTTTAAATTTGAGTCGAATACTAAACTTCAGTTTAACCCATCGCAGGCAACGTTCTTTCTTGATCCTTTCAGCCGCCGAACACAAAATACATAGTTCACCGGCTGAGCATTTTTGCAAACTCAATAAATTCTTCCTGATGACTCGATGGATCTGGCCTTGAATGACAGACAAGCGCATCCTGCGCCCTCAAGTTCACCGATCTTACACACGTTAACCGCGTTTCCGCGGTTGTAAACTGTTGGTCTGGTTAGGTTGTAAGTAACAGAATAGGGAAGTCGACTTGAATGAATACTTGAATAAATTTCTATCCTTCCTAAGAAATATGAGTAATACCATTGCACGATACATTTCTTCATCTGATATGATAATAGTTATTTTCTTAAAGAGGTCGCGAAACAAGAAATGTCATTCATTTATACTGGTACGTGAATGAGCAATTTACTGAATTGTACACATATAACCCAATACGCGGGAACGCGTTAATGCATATCCTGTAGTGAACACGAGCTCGCAGTGTCTGCTGTTAGCCGCCCGGCTCACACCGCCAAAAAATTGCAACAAGGTCAGTTTTTGCGAGCCTCTGGGCAGCCCGGCCGCGATACTCAGATGAACCGTCGGTAATCATACAGTTTCTTCCGCTTGAGTGCGTCTGGCTCAACCAGCGTACGTCTGTCTGAGAAGTTATTGTTTTGCATTAACATCCGAGAGAGCTTTTATATTTAACTGGAGAACGTTAGTATTATTGATCAAGACTACATTCACTAGGGATTGCGATGAGCTGTTTCGTTGACTGCATTGCGACGTGATGGACTAAAATTCACCGCATCGTGAACGTTGCTGCAATTTTGAGGAACATATTTCCGACATGTATGGGCTCGATTGTACCATGTTACATTTCCCGATGTTTCTCATTTCCAATGCTCGCGCTTCTGTTAAAACGCCTATATCGTCAACTCTCTCGTGAAATGCGAGACGGATTCTTCGAGTTAACTAACACTGAATTGCAATGATGGGAAGGTCAGTCAAGACTGAGAAAAAACGCTTCGATAAATACAACGTTGTTTCAATTGTAACCTAGTTATTCAGTCGGTAGGCCGCACACATCATGTTCTCAATTCAAAATATATGCGGTATTGAGGTTTATAGGTTCGTGTTTGTTATCTTTCAGCACTTGAAATTTTAATTTGTCAAGTCTTTAGAATAGTTGGTTGTCCATATCGTTGGTTAGATTATGTTAGGTACCATAGATGGTTTACTTTAGCATTGACTTGAACAATGAACTGTCTTGCGGTTGTTTGTCAGCTCTTAGTAATTTAATTTCCCAAGTTTTCATAGGTAGATTGGCGATTGTACTAATTGAAATCGAGGTAAAAAATTTATCTAACCTAAGCTAACCAATTGCATGGACATTCTGCTACAAATAAAGACAAGGCATTAAATTTCTAAGTTCCGATAGATAATATACAAGGATCGGCTCACATTTAATATTGTGGGGTAACACAGAGCTACACGTCCAATTTTGTACGCTAACTATCGTGTAGTAGAGACTGTCTATTTTCGAGCTCATGTATGAACCATAGTTGTCTGCTGTCCAATTAACGATATGTTGCGACAGTGCTACACACTGTTAATTGTTAACATCGCTGGCGTATGTCGTAAAAAACTAATAAAGAGGTACATAGTTCAATCTAGACTGAAAATGTTATCAAAAGCTAAACCTTCATGTCGGAAATTCGTACAAAGTGTAAGATTAAATTCAAATTACGCTGTGTTAATTTTCAAATTAATTTTCAAATTAATTTTCAGCTATACTCCCGATTTGAGTCACTTCGAAAAATCAGTTATAGACAACATTTTCATCAAAGGAAAAGTGGTTCGAGTACCTTTGTACAGTGTATTATTAGAAACTCATTTCTACGTATTCTATCGTATACTTGCGAAAGTTGATTTTTTTTGGCGGTTTTTAGGCTCAAGCATTTAGAAAAGTGGATCACTGCTCAACCTGTTCTGCTCGTGCGCGTTTCTTCATCCCTGCTTTGTTGTACCAGGTTGTGCAACCGGGCCACCCTCGTTATGCTCACTTTGCGATGTGCACTCAAGTTTACTTTTGTATGAGCAGGTGCTTTTTGTTTTCAAAACCTTGGAAACTTTTCACAATGATCACTTGTGTACTTCCCTCGATCGCCAACGTTAATTCTAAGCTCAGCATCTCTGAAATCTATTTTTCCTGAAATTTTACAGCCAGTGTGCAGCGTATCTGCAACATTTTACTGGTGCCGCGAATTCAAAATTTGGTGTCTAGTTTAAGTGTGATATGAAGAAGTGGGAATACGACAGTTAAAACGATCGAATTAAGCTACGAGCTTGATACATGAACGATGAACTCTGAGAAATGCGGCGCAATATTCTCGAGTTTTTTCGGATTAGAATTCTTTCTCTAAATCAGGTATTTATTTTTCTTATAAAGCTAGTAATAATTATGAGTCGCGTCTCATTCATTTAGAATATAGTCACTTGTAGCAATGTACGTAGATCCGGATTTCTCGTGGGACTGATGCCTATCCAAAAGACGATAGTTAAGCTCTGTTGTGAAATTTTCTCATTTTCAGGCCGACGTTATCACTTGTTATAACGACATGAAGTTTTGACAATTAGCGCAAAATTCAGACAGGGAGAATTGTGCTAACTTCACGGACGATGTGGCAATTTGTTCATGATTCAATCACACGGTTATTGATTTTAAATTATATGATCGAGCTCATTTTTGTCTTTTCATTTCGCGTGCTAAATCTAAGCATAGAATTAAATCAGACAAACACATAGACTGAATTGCTTACATTGATAGTGACTAGAATTGTGGAACTTTGTTGTTTTATTCATGTTAAATCAGAGTTTGTGTACTTATTTTTTTTGCAATTGCGAAATTCAGTTTTGTTTTTCCACATTTCATGTCTCACTGTTGGTCTAATTTATTCGATCATATATTTCAAGTGGCAAATTTATGAACCAAGTTTTAGATGTTGAATTCTAATACGTGGCCCATGCGTAAAATGCATTCATATCTATACATTTATGACGTCGAAATTGTTTTGATGAGAACTAAATTTCGGAGTCGGAACATTTATATGACGTTGTCTGAATACTAACCTCGTCACATGGTAAGATAAAATCTTCTCGTGGTTCCGTTTACAATAAAGGCTACTGGAGACTAATATTGCAAGTGACACCATCGTTTTCTTTTGTTTGAGTTGGTCAAAGTACTACCCTCAGGGCGAAATAACTATTGTATCCATGGGAATTAGCACTCCCAGGTGGGAAATGTGTGAGGGCCCAAAATGAGAGTGAAGTAGGCTTTCTTTTTGTTGAATTAAAAATGTTTTTTGTTATGTTAAGGACCACTTTTTTTCGGTTCACTGCTGTCCTGTCTTTCAGCACCTACGACTTTCTTCTTCAACTTTTATCTTGTTTCATGAACTTCGTTCTCAACTTACTGTTTCTATGCGCCTTCCACATAGATTCCCCGTTCCCTTATCTCCAAACTAAATGGAGCCTTCCTCCTTCCTCTCTCCGATACGTCTTTTTTGTATGAGGCTTAAACTAATGTATAATCTAATCTGGTCAAAGTACAAAAAAACAAGCGATCTTTTATTGACTGTGGGACTAAAATGTTGATCACTGTGTAACCATAAACTTTTAATTACGGCATTGCCGAAACATTTTTATTTACTGCAATCAGAAATGCTCTTTTAATTTCCGTATTGGTAAACCTCCTTTCAATTACCGTACGAATTATTTCAACTGTAGCATTACTCAGAGTTTCAAAACCTTGCTTCTTATCTGACGGTTTCTATGAGCACGGGATCCCTTGCAGGAACATATAGATAGATTCCTTTTGTGCATAGATTCCACGTTTCCTTAACTCCATGTAATTAGGCCTTCATCGTTCATCCCTTTGAACATCCTTGTTGTGGTAATGGGAGGCTAAAACTAATTTATAATCAATCAATCGATCGCGTTGCCCAGATCTTTTAACTTTACCGAGACGTTCTTTTAATTACCACACAGCCGAAACATTCTTTTGCGTGCCGTATTAAGAATACCTTTTAATTACCATACAGCCGGAACATTCTTTTGCTTACAGTATTAAGAAGAGCTTTTAATTGCCACACAGCCGGAACATTCTTTTTGTTACCATCGCTTGGTGTGACTGTGATGGATGCGTCTCATCACCTGTAATGAGCGCGCTAATGTCACTGCTGCACTTACGCTCTCATGAGCTGTATACTGACTGCGGTTTTAATTGAGTGTTCGATAACGTAAACAATTAATTGTTCCTTTATGGCTGCCACATTAACTAGATCTATTCGTTGTACAGAGAGATTTCAGTTAGAAATTAGTGTTTTTCATGTTATTCTAAGGTAAGAACATTCTATTTTCTGAATTAAATTCTTTTGGAACTATTTTCTAATACGTGTTTTTCATGTGACGGTCGATTCATTTTATATTTCCTTGCGCAAAATGACCATTGCCTAGGCATGAGTTCCTGTGTGAGAACAGTCGGATTCTGATGAGAAAACTTTCATCTTTTATCAGAGGTGCATCGTGGAAACTTCCTCGCGCTGGGCCCTATCTTCGTCATTAATTTAAGCTAAAGTGCTGCTCTGTCACGATATTCGGAGCAGACAGGAAAGTTCTATTATTCTGGTCCAGTAAACGCTCCCATCGTAAACTGTACGGCTGCATAGCGCCCTGGACCGCTTTTAACAATGGCTAAGAATACACATTTCTTATGGTGACGCGTATAGCTTTTTTCATAGATTTTCTCCGTGTTATTATCACGGAAGTTCCGTAGTGACATCCTTTCCGAACGAAGATGCACGGTATGGTTGTGAAGTTTATAAGAAATTTTACCAGCGATGGAGAAAACTTGGATCGGGAAATATTTTTTCGTTCAAAGACTCCATTAAAACCCGTGCAGTGTTGAGAGCGTCAGGCGAATGGTTTTGGGTGTACACGAAATGCTTAAAGATGCGTTGTGCTTCGAACTGTTAAGTGAGTATCTGCGGTAAAATTCAAAAACCTGTTCAGTCTTGAGAGCAACGGGCAAATGATTTCAAGAATAAAGTTTTTGAAATACGCTTGACTTCGTAGAACAGCCTCAAATTATCATGTTTTTAAAGTCAAGTTTAGAACTGCTGAAATGCATCAAATAGGCTTTCAGAAAGGGTTGTTAATCGATCTCTCGAAATAATTTTCAATTGAAATTCGTCTTTCCAATTTTTATTTTGGAGTCCTTGATTCAAAGTTAAGTTTTTAAAATTTCTGATGTTAAAGATTCTGTGCACAGTGATGAATCATTCTTGTTTTAGCTTCGACTTTTTCTGACCTGGCAAACTGTAACGGAATTTCAGGGCAGCTTATTTGTAGTTCAATACAGAATGGGCTACTATGTAGAACTCAAACTCTGATCTACAGTAAAATGACAATAAATCGGCGATTAATTACATCATTTCTCAGCGGTTTGTATTATAGCATTTACGGGTTGTGTCAGTGAGACAACCCCTGAGCACTGCAGTCATTATGCAGTGCTCAGGTATCCTGTCTACGGCCTAGGAGTAGGGACGGATAGAACCAACTAAGAAAGTTAACAGCAAACCATAAATTATCATTTTAAGTGCATAAGACGTATAAGTGTGAGCGAGTATATGAATCTTTGGAAAATTTCAAAAGAGGCCGACCTCGTAAAAACGTTACTTTAGCGCGTCGTTTACCTGAGAGTATTTGAATCTGTGTAATATCTCAAAAGGGCAAACCGCGTAAAAACGTTACTTTAGCGCGTCAAGTCGTTCACCTGACAGCGTGCACAACTGCCCACGCGTGCCGGTAGCCTGCAGTGGCAGGTGCCGCTGTTGTGGGTACCCCCGTGTCGGTGCGTGGGTGCTCAGGTCTTGCGGTGCTGCGCCTAACGGGCTAGGGAGGTGCAGTGGCCGCACCGTGCTCTGCCGAGCCCTGCTTCTTGTGTCTTGTGGATGTTGGTCAATGAATTGGAAATTGGAAACAAAACAATGTATTGGAAATGTTGGCTTACAGGCGGCTGGTACAATTGAGTATTGGTTATGTCCTGAAAACAGTGGTGAATGATTATTGGTATTGGCGGTGAATATGGAGATGTCGGCATACATGCGGCTGATACAATTGATTGCTTGATATGTCTTGTAAATGTAAATATTGGTGAATGAATAATATTGATATAGGTGAGTAAATGTTGGTATTAGTGACGAGTATGAGATGCTGCCGTACGTGCGGCTGATATAATACAGTTGAGTGTTTGTTATGTCTTGTGAACTATGAGAATTAGCGCTCCCAGGGGGACTATGTGAGGGCCCGAGCTAAAGGTTAGGTAAGCTTTCTTTTTGTTAAAATAGAAAAAGGTTTTTGTTTTGTTACGGACCATCTTTTTTCGGTCCACTGCTGTCTTGTATTTCAGCACCTACTACTTTCTTCTTCAACTTTTTCTTGTTTCATGATCTTCTTTCTTAGCTTACTGTTTCTATGCACCTTTTGCATAAATTCCGCGTTCCCTCAACTCCATACTAAATGGTGCCTTCATCCTTCCTGTCTTGGAACATCTTTGTCGTGGTTTAGGGAGGCTAAAACTTTCTTACATAATAATAATAATAATAATATGTCTTGTGAATATTGGTGAATGAATGTTGGTATTGGTGATGAATGTTGGTATTGGTGATGAATATTGGTATTGGGGATGAATATTGGACATGTTGGCTTGTAGGTGGCTGATACAGCTGAGTCTCCATTCAGCGGCTGAAGGAACTTCTCAATACTGTGCTTTAATTACGACCGCCCGTCGGAATATTGCTAAAGTATGAAGGGGAAAAAGACTTTAAAGTTAGTGGAAACTGTTAAATCGAAACATTTGATAGTCGCATGGATTTCAACGCTTTTCATTGTTTTTTAGAATTGGTTTAAAAAACGTTCTACTGATTATTGGCTGTTTTACATCTGATGTGAAGGACGAATAAATCCCTAATTAATGAAATGGCTCTTACCTAAGGGATGACCGAAGAAGTACACTGTCACACGAATATTCCTTTCCTCTGAGTATTTCTTCAATTGAATGTGCTTTTCAACCGTAGCGCTCATCTTCCTGGCCGACTATGTATTTGGAACAAAAATTTGAACATTCCACAGATTGAACGATTGAAATAAAAGTTGTTTAGCAAAATAGCTAATGGCCATTAGTAGGTGCTTTCCACCTTTTGAAAATTTGTTACCTTAAACTTCACATTCAGAATCTCACTTCGTTTTGTTTGATTGGGTATGAATTCACACAGCTTCAAATTTTTTATGCTCTGTGCATAACCATGAGTATGTTCACAGAATTACATTTAGTTAGCTTGACTTTACACGAGGTTTGTAGGTATCGCTGTCCATTTCATGTGACTGGAATAAAATTTGGCTGACGAGGCTTCGGTGTCTTCGATCAGAAAGAGCGGAACATAGCCAAGGATCGGTCTTGCAAAACCCGTGAGATCGGCTCCATCATCCGGCTATTGTTGGAGCTCTCCGCGCTCGCCGCACAATGGCGGACGCAGAACTTTTGTCTACCTCAAGTCGCTTCACTTGCGTTTGCTCGCCCTCTATTTTACAGTCAGATCAAATCGTCCATTTGTGAAAGAATGTTCTCCTCATGATCCTCGAGTTTCAGGAAGTCGAGGTTAGAAATTTACTGGAAAACTGCGAAGACAATTAGCTTGTCCTGAATTGCTCAAGTTACATTCTAGTCAAGGAAAAATACTTGAACGCTTCCTGTGATGGGTTTAACTGTAGTTCAATATTCAATTCAAATTTAAAGTCAATTGTAGTATGAAATTTT
The DNA here is from genome assembly GCA_014220935.1 of Platorchestia sp. MABIK. NCBI lineage: Eukaryota > Metazoa > Arthropoda > Malacostraca > Amphipoda > Talitridae > Platorchestia > Platorchestia sp. MABIK. The sequence goes on from JACJUY010000043.1 coordinate 391,912, forward strand.
GAAAGTAGCAGGGATTAACTGGATCGTGTATTCATTTAGCTTTTATTAAGTTTCATAAAAATTGAGTTAGTGACTGCAGACCGTTCAGCAGCCTTACGAAAATTCTCTCGGTGAACACAGGAAGGTGTCTTCGGAAGAAGCGTGTTAAACTGTGGTTATCCAGTTATTTGATTGTAACAACATTAGAGCTTCAACAGGGAAAATTTTCTGAGAACTTAAAACTAACAGCGCCAAAACCTACAAGTAACTGCGAAAAATTTAACACGCAACTGAAAACCATGACCCGCTCTTGGGTGCCGGAGCTTCAATTCGGCGCAGTGTTGAGCAGTGCGTGCTTTCCGCCGTGTAATTGCTCAACATTTTGACTGCGACGTGAGCCACATTTGGTCACTGAGGGAGTTTAATTATGCTGCTGACCAACCAGTAATTACGAACTCTGATTTAAAAAATACTACGTAAAAACTGAATGAAAACATGATCCAGTTAATATTTGGTATTTTCAACATTGCTTACTACAATTCACTTCAAATTTGAATTGGAAATTAACACATTCCTGCGGCTGTTAACGGTTGGTTTGGTTAGGTTCTAAGTAGCAAAATGGGGAAATCGATTTTCTAGCTTGAATATATTTTAATTCTTCTTAATGATGAAAATGAAAAATGCAACTGCACGAAAACATTTCACATCGTATGATCACAATTATTTTTAAAAAATGTCGCGAAACATCATATGTGCATTTATACCGGTACGTAAATGGGCAGTTTACCTGTTCGTACTCATGTTGCCTAACACGCAGGGAACGTGTTAAACTTCAGTTTTACCCGCCGCAGTCGAAGAGTTAATGTCTCCTGTAAAAAAGACACAGGGTCCTGTTATATCACACCGGCGTGCGCCATGCGACGTGCGTTGTCTCAAAACAAACACGACAGAGGGGATTTTCTCCCCCCCCCCGGGAGTCTCCTCAACGCCTACTGAGTCATGCCAGAGTTTGTGTTATTCTGGGGCCAAGCCCAACTTGCACGATGTGTGCCTCCTTTCCTACCACGGTCTCGCAGTAACTTGTTAATGCAGGGCTTTCCCGTGTTTGAGCGAGCTGGAAAGCTGCTCCCAAGTTGTGGAACATTGCCTAATGTGGCAATGTACGTAGGTAGGTGCATCGTCTTGCTTCGTCTCGCTTTCATTTGCCTTATATAAGTGCTCAACTTAAAATGCTTGAATTACTTTTAATTTTCTCTCGCTCATTCCGCTTTCTGCTTTCTTAAGAATCATGCTTTCTTTTCATAAATGATAATGTGCTGACAATTTACCATGGAGAAGCATTTTCTCTTGCTTTTTTACACATAATTAAATGTGATCATCTCTGTGCTGACTACGATGTGTTTCGGCAAGCTTTTCGTTGAAATTTACTCTTATACTGCGACGTTTATTAGCAAAAATTTTGGGACGTCGTGAAAGTGCACAAATTTTTATTACCCCAAACACAAAAATACACACGAGCAGCAGTCGTTTTCGACCTAAAATTTTTATGAATGCGTTTGGCGGAAATCCTACTGATCTTGCGTAAACAATTTCCCAGTTATTTACTTCGTTGTTACTGTTAGTGAGGAAGGTTCTGATTTCAGCGACGGGAACAAGTTTGTGGAGTTTGCTTTTTCAAGTCATTCGTGATGGCACTGCGCATGTCGCCCACACCTGCTGGAGAGGTGACGCTAGATTTTCAAACAATTCATGTCGTTTAGTTTAATTCCTGTCAATTCATGGCTGGCGGTCTCCTTTTCCTCGCGATTTGGCTACGTTCCGCGCTGTTGTTTCCCTTTCATCAAAA
>JACJUY010000043.1:413251-434354 GCA_014220935.1 Platorchestia sp. MABIK
TACTTAATTTACTATTTTGAACTTACTCGTGTTTAAATTATTCCCTTATTTGAAACTTGTTTGCAATTTTCAACCAGCGCTGATTTTCAAAATTATTTTGGTATTTTGAAATTGTTTGAATTTTCAAAATTATTTCACTATTTCTAACTTACTCGTGTCATTGTGTTTTTCCGCAGATGTCTTGCCTTTTCTCATGTTTCTCAATGCCTATGCCAACAATATTCAATTCAAGTGTAAGGCTAGGCGAAGTTAAGAGTTGAAATGGACTGTTATTCCTCTTCCTTCTTCTCTATCAACTTTTGGTATTCTTTTTCCATTTCGTAAGAACAGGTAGATTTCCTCGGTAATGCTGGAGTATGGTCTTTAGAGCCTCAAAAATTAAATGCATTCAAGTCTATTTTAAATTTACACAAAATGTTTATCATGGGGATACAGCTGTTGTAAGTAAGGGAATTAGCGCTCCCAGGGGTCCTGAGCTAAAGGTTAGGTTGTCTCCCTTTTTTGAAATAATGAAAGCTGTTCTGTTATTACTTTTTCTAATATTCTGGACACAACAGGAAAGAGACTTAATGATCTCTAATTTGATTCTTTATTGATATCTCTAGCTTCGTGCAATAGGTTTATGACGAATAATTTTCATTATTCAGGAAATTTGTTTGTGGCTATTTTTGCGTTTATTATCAAGCAAATCAGGGAGACTGTTACAGGAAAGCTGTCTTTTTTGGATTGAAGCCTAATACCATCATGTTCGACTGCATTTGTGTTTTTAGTATGTAAAAAAAAGAGTTTCGTATCTATAATGCCAACTGGCTTTCGTCGTCATCCGTTCCTCGTATTAGGGGATGAAGCATTGTTTGGATTTGCTCCTGTAGGTGGGTTTGGGACGAGCTTATAGACACTTCACTGCCAACTTCTTTACCAACTTTTGAGAAGAAAGTTTTGAAATCATTCGCTGTTTCTGAGAGGTTGCAAAATTACTTCTGCAGTCTGAGCTTTTATATTAAGCAACTTCTCTGATGATTCCCTCGTTTTTTATGCTTATGAAAGAGTAGAAAAACAAGCGGAAGAAAACCAATGAATATTGAGGACTCAGGATCGTGGCTGTTGCATCTGTTGATGAGTTGCACGCGATGTGGCAGTAGTACTGTCTGCGCTCTCCTTCTCATAGATAAAATAATCCGAAGATATCAAGTGTAAGCATCAATGTTCGATCTAGGTGGCGATATTCGTGTTTATATAATGTGAACCTTATATCTGGTCCCAGTGATGTCTACAAATAGTGCGTACAAATTTGAAGTTAGATTGACGTTACAGTGATATCCGAAGATATCGATTAGAAGTGTAAATATTTAGCGAGGTGACAATCGGAAACTGTACGACGGTCACGTGAACCTTCACTTTAGACGAGTCTATTCAAAACTTACAAATGTGCTCTCATGCAACCATTTACGTGTCCATCAAAAGTCATGAATATTTACTTTGATGCAAACATCATTCTTCCGAGTTATTTTGAATGGAATAACTTTAAATCCTAATTAGGAGACCTAAAACGATGACTATGGGGAAAATAATTATGCCACCCTGCTAGGGATTCAATTTAAATCACAGAGACCCTCAATGGCCCTCAGGTAACTTTATCGACAGATAATGACGGGAGCAACATTTTCCTTGGGATGGGCCTGTCGTCCTATACTGATAAGAGTTTACTTTCAGTTCAAGCTGCTAATAACGTGCTCGTCTAGCACGACTGAACTGTTCAGGTTGTCACCCACATGCTCAAGTGAACGCAACAAATTGACGGTCACAGAACCAGCACCATACTGACGATCTCCTCGGAGGGATACAACCATTGTACCTATGAGAATTAGCGCTCCCAGGGCCAATATGTTAATTCCTGCGTTGAAGGTGATATAGGCCTTCTTTTTGTTTAAATAGAAAAGGTGTTTTGTTGTGTTGCGAACCATCTTTTTTTTCGGTTTACTTCTCTCCCGTTTTTCAGCGCCTGCTACTTTCGTCTTCGACATTTATCTTGTTCTCCAAAATTGTTTCCTAACTTGCTGTTTCTATGCGCAGGGGGATCGTGTGTGGAAACATGTATTATGCTTAGATTCATCGTTCCCTTGACTCTTTTCTAAATGGTGTTCTCTTCTATTTTCCCTTTGGAACACCTTTGTTGTGGTCATGGAGGCTTAAACTAACTTAACTAGTCTTGTATTGACACAACCAGCCCCCATTTAGCCCAGTGGTGCGTGAGGCTCAGCTGCACATTAGCGCGTGCCGGACCACACCTACATACACCGCATGGCCACCGTCTGCGTCACAGTCTATGAAGTTAGACCTGCCAGGTGCACAATTGTGTGTTGACCACTTGGCATGTGCTGTGGCTTTCTCCCTTTGACTGTGGCAGGTAAAACTGAAGTTTATTATTCAACTTGAATTTAAAGTTCATTGTAGTAAGCAATGTTGAAAATAAAAAAACATTAACTGGATTGCGCCTTCGTTTAATTCTCATTAAGTATTTATGAAGATTGAGTTTTTGACTACTGGTCGGTCAGTAGCATTATGAAAACTTTGAGTGGCTATTCAATTTTTTTAAGTTAAAAACTCTTTTCCATCAATGCTAAGTCATCCAATTTGACATTGAGAAATTAAAAACTTGGAGTTTAATTTTCGTTTGCTTGTTGCTCTGATCCCTGACACTTGACCTGCGTTAGCCTTGAAAGCGTCCTCGCTAGGATTCCTCGTCTCACAAGTGAGGCAGTACTTTAATTCGTACCATGTTTCTTTAAATGTGCGTTTGCCCTAAGCTCGTTCATATAAGTACTCAATATATGTTTTGCACTTCTTCATATGCCATGTTATCATAAATAAACATCCTTTTACCTGCGGACTTTTGTATTTCTCATTCGTGAAACAACTCGAAAGTAGAACCAATTTATTAATAGCAACTAAACACGCATTGTGCCGACCGTTCATCGAATCAAAATTCAGGAACAGAAGCTCTCTCTATAACCATAAACTTTCGTGATGATTTGTACTTTCTACGGGAGCGAGGTCTCCGAATGTCAGTTTCATCCATTTCTTTGTTAGGCACAGTTCTCATTACGACTTGACGTTACACGCACACTCGTCACGCAGTCCAGTGCTTCACCTTGCAAAGCGAATCAATAGAAGTCACTTTAAGGAAGAAACCCTGCTGTCTTCTCTTGGTATGACTCAGACTCATGCGTCATTACAGCAAACACGTTCCTTACGATACGACCCTCCGGTGGATCGTGCTTAGGTTTTTCCTGCTGCGAAACGACCCATCGGTGGGTCGTTTGAAAAATTCTGACTATCTTTTTTAAATCAATGTTATTTAATGGACCCAGTTAATGTTTGGTACTTCTGAAATTTCTAATCCCTCTTGACTTTAAATTTAAGTTGAATATTGAACTTCAGTTCAACTCATCGCAGTCAACGTGTTGAGGGGAACTTCGTATTGATGGATGCACTAAATGCAGCATGTATGTACCTTCCTGCGAGCTTTGTAGGGCGACTTACTCCGCTAAAGCCTGTGCAGTCTTCATGTCTCATTGTGTGAACTGCTTATACGGCTATTGTATGCAAATTTGGCAAAAATTCAATACGTAAAAGTTTGCTTTAGCAGTGAATGTAGTTTTTGTTCAGTGCTTGGCATTTTGCGACTTACGTCGCTTTTTCGACCAGCGGGTGAAATTGCGCTCAAAGGTTTCTGGTTGTTTTCGAAAGTTTGAAAATTGGCTTCCATGAGCTACAGCTTTGCTCGTAAATTATGTTGCCAAAGGTCAAGCTCAGTTAATAGTTGCATACAACACGCCATATTCAATGTTTTCTTTGGTTTTCACATGTACACGGAGGATATTAAAGCGTTATTGTGCTTCACGTATTCGCGTATAAATATAATAAAATTTGCTGACTACTTTTTCTTTCAATAAACAAGGCATTGCATGGAATTTTGAAAATATTCAGTACTGTACACTTGTAAATCCTGTACTATGTATGAAATACCAATACTATGCCACAGCAGCGTACGTGTGCTGCGTAAGGAATTGTTAGCTACTCTTTCATAGCGTTAAATACGATTTAATTATACAAGACTGAAGATGTGTGTTTTACCATTAAGTGCTCTTTTCCGCGGCGTACCTTAAAATGTCTGTAACCTATCCCGTTTCTGTAAACCAACAGAAATGAAGCCTCGTGCAATAAGTGTTTACGCTCACTGCAGCGAGGAAACGAACTTAGAAGTTTCTAAATGCTTTCAGTCTGTATGAAAACGAAGCAGCTCAAATAAGGAAGTTAGAATAGATCGAAACATTAGGATGTCTGTGAATTTAATTGGAGAATTATTATACCTGAAATAGTTTAAAATTAGTGTTTTTGCATGTAATTGAACATTAAAATTGCACTCACCTCTCTGCATAGAGAACACTCCACCCTGCTCTCCAGCATCCATGTGCTTCAACTCTTTTGTTCTCATGAGAAATTCTTGTGGAGGAGAAAGCCACGCGACCTAAAGCTTGTAGACCCTGTCTATCTTGTCCCTTTCAGCCGAACTCTCTCTGCATGGGCTCTCTCGCCGAGCCCGCCGCCCCGGTAACTTTCTTGCCTCCTTAACGCTGTGCCACTTGCTTGCGGCCGGTCCCTGTTTCCGTAAATGTGTCTCTGGTGAGATGTTCTAGTTAAGTTGTTGACGACTTGCTCTCATCACAAGCGGACTCGAACGTATCTCTAGTGCGATGTTCTAGTTGAGTCTATGTTAATGTCTCGCTATAGTCACAAACGGACTCAAAACGTTTCTCTAGCGAGATGTTTTATAGTAGAGCCAATGTTAACGCATCGCTCTGATCACAAGTGCATTCTAAACGTTTCTCTGGTGAGATGTTCTAGTTGAGCCTATGTTAACGTCTCACTATAGTCACAAGCGGACTCGATGGATTACCATCACTTATCAGTCGCCGTTGCTGTGGACGTTAAAGGGTACACCCTAAGGGCTATTTTGTGTCAAGTCGTTTGTATTTATCATTGACGTCACTTGAGACATGTCCCCTCAGGAGGATACAACTATTGTATCTATGGAAATTAGCGCTCCCAGGAGAAAATTGTGTAGGCCCCAGCTGAGAATTAGGTAGGCCTTCTTTTTTTTGTTGAAATTAAATGTTTTAATTATGTTTAGGATAATCTTTTTTTCGGTTCACTGCTGTCTTGTTTTTCAGCACCTACTCTTTGCTTCTTCAACTTTATTCTTGTTTCATAAACTTCTTTCTCAACTTACTCTTTACATGCCCTTTCTGCATAGATTCCGCGTTTCCTTAACTCCATACTAAATAGTGCCTTCCTCCTTCCTCTCTTTGGATCGCATTTATTGCTGCGGGTAGGGAGGCTTAAACTAACGACTAATCTAATCTTAAGACATGTATATATTAACGAATCTTATTAATAAATATTATAATTTTTAATATCTTAGTTTAACATTCCGTTTCACTTCCATTTTTCAACGCGCCGTAGCAGCTTCGTGCTGATGACTCGGTAAGTGACCTCCCACGAAGTCTTGTATTACTCACCGCTGCTTGCCTTGTCGCTGTCACGTGTGGCCCGTTCTTCTACTTACATGCGCGCATCGATTGTTTGAAAACGGTTCGAGTGCGCGGTGATGTCACTTGGTTAACGTAAGCAGCTGTGCAGCTTGAAATACGGTTAGCATAGGCTATTTTTAACTTGAGATGTGGTTTGGATTACGGTTAGCGTTAGCAGTTGTGTAATTTGAGGTATGGTTTGAAATGCGGTTAGCGTAAGCGGTTATGTAACCTGAGGAATAGTTTGGAATACGGTTAGCGTAAGCTGTTTTTAACTTGAAATATTGCTTGAAATACGGTTGGCGTAAGTTATTTTTTACTTGACCTGTAAAATAGTAAAACTATATTTCAATTTATCAACAACTTTTCTTACGTCCTGTGATTAGAAAATCCTTCTCTGCTTCAATTTATTTTTTCTTACATTGGGCGCAATTTTGGTGAAATGCGAAGAAAAATTTACAATTGAGTGTTCTTTAATCGCCTGTAAATGTCACAGCGTTGGTACCCAGTACCTCGAATTGCCGCCTTTAAAAAAATGTCTAATGAAATGTTTCGTTTCTTCTCCTCTCACCATCTGGACGTTTGTGGAAATGATATTCGATATTCACTCCAACATTTTAGTTCACTTATATTAGCACAGCGAAACTGAAAGTTTAATTTGATGCGGGTCATAAATTTAAGAAGCCACTAATTTTCAGGGAAAAATTTATTCATGAACTTATTTTTAACCATGGTGATAAATGACTTTTCCGGTTTTATAAAATAGTTCATAGAATGGAGCATCACTTTGAGCCCTTTTTCATGATTTGCCGTAAATTTCAGCAACAAGATAGCTTCCTTGATATCCCAAGATGAGGAGCCTTAATTAGATGAAGGAGCGACGAGTTGAAACAATTTTGGACCTCCGTGGGAGTTGAGATCTGAGAGCAGATAAGCGGGAGGAACGAACTCGGTTGCTTGCGCTTCTGTATTCTTGTTAAAAATGGACATTAGCCTGATATACAGGATGCGGCAGTCAATCTTGTGTTTTCAAGAAGGCTGAGAAAGCCTAAAAATGCTGGATTGACTGGCGTACCCTATATCAAACTCTAAGTTTTTGTTTTTACAAACTTTTAGTTGCATGTAGGCAAGTGAAATTGGTTTTAGAATACATTTTTGCTTCTAGATTATTTGATTATTATTTCCGACGAAAATGAATTTTTTCCGCGTCTGACTGCAAGTCCGTCGTGGATCTGGGTTGTGGAGTTGTGATCCGTCTCGTGTGTTGCCCGCACCTGTCTTGATACACACTCGCTCTGTCCAATGGTCCATTAATTGGTAAAGTTTCTAATTGGTTTTAGCCTATATTGGGACGCTTTTGAAAGATGCCTCTTAGAACGCGTAACCCACCCTCAGGGGGAAGATGCGAGGTGCCGAGCTAAATGTTAGGTGGGTCCTCCTTTTGTTGAAATGTTTGTTTTGTTTCAAACCATATTTTTTCGATTCTTTTTTCCGCCTCACACTTCCTTCTTCAATTTTTATCTTGATACATAAACCTCTGTTTCTACTCGCAGGGTGTGAAGACACACCTTGTGCATCGGTTCCTCGTTCTTTTAATTCCATACGAAATGATGCCTTAGTCATTCCTCTCTTATCATTACTTTTGTTACGGTTTGGGAGGTCTATGCTAACTATAATCTAGTCTAGTCTAATATTTCGGTCTGCCGTTAATCATTTCAGTCGTTCATTTATTGTATAAGTTGATTTTTTAATTCACAATGTATTTTATTATCGGCTCCTCTAATTAATTTATTGTTTTCTGCCGTTCTTATGAATTTCAAAATTTACCAGGTTCAAGTAATGATGCGCTAATAAAATTAATTTCATTGTTGTTTAAAATTGTAGGACTCTCCTTTGTGTTCGATGTTACTTTACCCAAAAAAAAACTGCTGTCAAATGTTCCTCTTTCAAAATTCAGCACTGAATTAACTTTCATTAAACCCAACACTCATCGCTTCGAAAAATTTCAGAATTGCGTCACCGGAATGTTTCTTGGATGTTTCCGCCCTCCTCACACTTCCTGCCGCCGACTCGAGGCTTACCATTTGCGAGTGTCTGAAAGCAACACCGCTTACCGATCACTTTCCACTCCGCACCGCGCCACCGCCTCCGACATGGCCTGTACGTAGTACGCAACCGCAAGCACCTCCGGCGTTCATCACGTGCCCGGGCGATATTCCTGTTACCTCTAACAACGTTGGTTCCTGAAAGAAAGAAAATAGTCAAGTTTGATGTAGATGATACAACGAACATCATTGACTTTTAAAATATTTTAGCGTAAGGATCCTCATGAGCCATGACTTCCAGTGCTCGGTGGCATGCAATGAAGTTTTGGCAACAAGATGAGAGGAGACTCAAGTCCAGAGATGCCCGAAATTTGGGTTCCGTGAATACGGCTTAACTCAGAGCAATACTGGTGACAGCAAACGTTACCGATCACTGTGAAATTTTCGTAATGAAATTTAACTGGTGCTGGCTATTGCAAGCAATTTTAAACTCACTGACGCCATTGATGTTGTCTAGTTTTATGAGGGATATTAGAATGTTTCAAATTGAAAGCCTGTATTCAGGTGCATCACAACACCTCCGCAAATCAGTGACGCTTGCTGCTTGAAATGTTTTTTTTCTTTTGAGAATCGAAGGTTTCTCTAATATAAACGCCATATCTGCCTAAGCTCAAGATCATTGTCGATCCTCGTCTGTCAAAGACCATAGATAGTTCAATCGTTGGTGAAAAAATTTTTCACGCTAATAGATTTAAGAAGCAATCTATTGCTGTATCGCTTCGGTAAATAAATTGTTTAAATTGTTTCAACGCTTCTCTCCTGAATCCACTCTACAACGGCTGTGTTCGAATTTGGAGCCATTCGGACGTCTTTCCTCAGTCCAGAAGTCATCCAACGATCATGTTCAAAATTTGACCCCCACTATGCGCAGTTGCCCGCTTGTTTTTCTGTCGAGGTGCATAATTTAGAAACAATTGTGCATGGAGATTACCTAAGATTGAAGGGCTTTGCTTTTTTCACGATTCATTTTTGGAATGAATGAAAGCCTGCAACCATTCTCTCTTGCGCACTTAGTATTCAGCAAACTCGTCTGTGTGAACTGAAATAGCAACTAGCCTTGCTTATCGAAAATAATCTCGATGAGCGAAGATATTGAGCGTTATTTTAACGATGTGGCAAGCTCTTCCCTCATTTGGCGCATCAGTGCAAGAAATAAAGCCTATTGTTTCTATTTAATTCGTGGGAAGAAAGTTCTCCGGAACCGCGCAAGGAAGCGAAATGTTCTTTATAGTTCGGCTGTGATAGCGCTGGAGATCAGAGCTGGCGAGGCGCGAATTTCTCGTCCGTAGAAAGTCTTCCAATTTGGTGTAAGAAATGACGGTTCCCAGCGTTGCTGCATGTAGAGATGTGAAGTTGGCTCATTAAATATGCTTCCTGCTATTATGTGGAAAATCTAATGAAGTATATTGCAAAACGGTGTTAATGCTGATACCCGTGTTCATGATGTTTAAGTTACGTTAAAATTTTCAGTGCAGGATAAAATATGGAGACCAGAGTATTTTCTTAAAATTCAGTTGGTGGCTTATTAATTATGAAACTTTCATGATGTTCAGATTTATTTTTACAATTTCATAATAAATATTAAAGTGTGAGTTGACTTATGGAATCACGGTTTGCTGCGTTTTAAGACGGCTTCTACTCAAAATGAATTAACTTTTGTAAATGAGTGTTCAAGTTCTCACGAGTATCTGAGTTTTTGAGTTTATTTAATATTTTGAAACATGCAGAACCAATACGTGTTTCTCATTACAGGGCACGGCACACTTGTACTCATTCGAATACTCTATAATTTTTGCGGGGAGTAATCACTCGTTTTGGGCACTGATTATAATTATGAGGGCGTTCCTACTCGAGCTTCTCATTGAATGCGATTCGTTCTGTTTGAAATTAGAAGTTGAGCGTCAGATCGGGGAAATTCTTTCATATCATAATTTAACCAACTTCTTGGGTTCTCTAATTTGTCTGAATTTAAAAACAAATGAATTGAAATTTACATCTTGAAAGTTTTTTCATAAGATGTTGACGGAGAGTGAAATGTAAACTGAAAAACTTGAGAATTTTAATATAAAACAAAAGTACTAAAGGTCTTTTTTGACTGAAAACAATGTTCATCATTAAAGCAATGTAAACGTCCGCCTAAATACTCGATTGTTATGAATATTCGGCTCTTGATTCAAGAACTATTGAGAAATATTAGCTTCTGATTCGTTGTCCTCCCCTAGCGGAAGAAAAGTTTAATTTTCTCCTAACCTTCTATTGCGTAGCTTATCTTTCTGGTATACTTCTCAACACTCCACTATGAACAATACAAATTTCCAAAGAACCCCAAAAGAAAAACCATCGAATTACACTCTAATTGAAGTATTACTTTTAATCATGTCCTTGTTTACTCTTATCGAATAAATGTTCGCCTATGTACCATTGGTTTTGATTTTTATTTTCCGATACAAGCTCATTTAGCTGCCTGGATACGGTGCGAGGAGAAGTCGTAAGGTCGTAAGCATTGCACCTCATATCACCTGCATGTGTTTCAGCACAATTGGAAGTAAAAGCCGAACATGATCGGAGACTTATTCTATTGATGAATAGAATTTTAAGTTTTATCTATATTATTATATTACTTTGTAGTAAATTGTGACACTTATTGCTGATTCTAATTACTTTTTTGCTGTTGGGGTTCTTTTTACTTGCTTGCAAATGGAATACAGTTGACGTATTTTGTTGTCTAGTGCTCATGCAGCCAAGTTTCGTTCACCTGTGAGCTATTTTTTGGAACTTTCAATGGTGCAATTCATCGAGATTGTTTTGTTTTAACTTGCAGGAATACGTACGTAATTAATAAATTTGCGTGCGGTCGAGCAACATCTACTCCAGTTGAAGGCATTTTTTTATGGGGGGCCTCCCAGGCCCCTGTCGGTCCGATGAGCATTTTTCATGTTTTTGTTGAAAAAGGACCCTTAGGTGGTGTACTATTCGGTCCTAAAATTTTATGGCGATACGGACACTAGATCTCCCCCAGGGGGGTGTAAGGGGACCAAAAATTCCGCATTGTCGACCCCATTTCGACCACACATAAAAAGAAAACAAAACGGAAACTAGAATATTTTATACTGTAACTTTGTTTGCAATGCTGCAAGGATTCTAAAACTGTCTTTGGTTTTGTTCTAGCAAAAAAACTCAATGACTTATATTCTTTTGAAATTTCAATAAAAATGAAGTAAAAAACCAATATGTCAAATTTTTGCAAAAACTAAGGCCTGAATCGAAAAGATACATAGAAGAAATTGTGTTTCTTTTAAAAAGTTACATATTATAGTCAAATTTCAAAAGAATCAGACTACAAATATAAAATTTCATAATTTGTATAAAAATGTTTTTTTTTTTTTTTATTTTTTTTTCGAAGTACAAATCACAGTGTGAATATGAAGTTATGTATCGAGATTATCGAAATAAAAATGAAAACAGCATTCAATTACATAAATTCTCCTTATATTACACTTCAACAAAAAATTTGGTTTTTTGCTTATACTCAAAACCTCTAATTTTCAACATTCAAAAAAATAGAAGTCATTGAGTTTTTATGCTAGGAAGAAAACAAAAACAGTTTTAGAATCCTTGGAACATTTCTAACAAAGTTATGTTGCCTCTTTTTCAGTTTTTCCATTTAATTTTTTTTTATCATTGCTCATACCCAAAAATTTCGTTTTTTTTTATATATTGGTCAAATATCACATATATAAAACATAAAAAAATGTAAATACAATATTTCAGAATATATCTTTGTTAGAAATGTTTCAAGGATTCCAAAACTGTCTTTGAATTTGTTCTAGCATAAAAACTCAATGACTTACATTCTTTTGAAAAAGGTATAAAAATGACCCAAAAAACTAGTATTTCAAATTTTTTGGAAAAACTAATGCCTAAATGAAAAAGTTTTATAAGGTCAAATATGTTTGTCTTGCAAAAAGACATATACTGACCAAATTTCAGACCAATCGGATCAAAAAAACTTGTTTTCCGGACGACCCCCTTAAAGTTCGCTACAAAATAATAGTACGTTTCCCCTAAATTCTGATTTTACAAGTATATTCCAGTAGGTACGAATTTTTATTAAGGAAAAGTGAATTATTCTTGTTTCTATTTCAAAAATGTGCGAAAGAACAATTTTATTCCTGTATTCGAACTCGGAAGTCGTGTATAATCTTCCGTCATTTTTCTTTACCCCTGACCCTAAGTTCAACTTCAGCAGCCACAAGGAAGTTATTCTTCCCTTATATGTACGAAGTACTTGGTGAGCGCCCGATGCTGCTAGGAAGCCACAGCGATACCATATTGTGAACTGATATCTGTGTAGTGTAAAAATGACACCCTCATAGATGTGGAAAATAATTATCTTATTTCCAACAAACCCAAGTGATGCATGACGCTGGCACATAAATTCCTTGCGTTATTTACTTTGTCGTCTTTGAATGGGACTAAAATTTGAGTAATTTCGTCCTTTTATTTATTTTCCAGGATTGAATGACGCCACAACAGTGGAGGGCATAGAACTGGAGGGCGGAGGGGCCTACGCGCAGCTTCACTCCTCAGCCTCCCTCCACTGCCGGTACTCTCTGGAGGAGGGACAAACTCTGGAGAAACTCGGGTGGTTCAGAGACGCGGTGCCAGTCCTCACTTGGTCTCCACCCGACCCGCCCCTGCGTGAGTCTGGTGCCCTGTTGTGGCAGGGTTTGAGTTGAAACGTCAGCATTTTGTTCTCGTGTTACAGTTTTATTCATTTTTTAACCCTTTCACGTCAATATTTTGTACTCGTGTTATCGTTTTTTTTATTTTTTAACCCTTCAACGTCAGCATTTTGTACTCATGTTACAGTTTTATTCATTTTTTAACCCTTTAACGTCAACATTTTGTACTCATGTTACAGTTTTATTCAATTATTAACCCTTCAACGTCAGCATTTTGCACTCATGTTACAGTTTTATTCATTTTTTAACCCTTTAACGTCAACATTTTGTACTCATGTTACAGTTTTATTCATTTTTTAACCCTTCAACGTCAGCATTTTGTACTCATGTTACAGTTTCATTCATTTTTTCCCCCTTCAACGTCAGCATTTTGTACGCATGTTACAGTTTTATTTATTTTTTAACCATTTAACGTCAGCATTTCGTACTCATGTTACGGTTTTATTCATTTTTTAACCATTTAACGTCAGCATTTTTCAATTCATATTACCGTCCACCATTATTAAACTGGCACAGGCTTCGTGTAGTCACCGACATCACAATGAGGAAGTGACTGCCACTCGACAATGAACTTCGAAGAACACGTTAGGGCACAAATTTCATAAGGAATTATATGTATTTGAGCTGTTTATGAAAGTAGATTTTGAAATTCACTCGTGACGGTACTGGGTTGAAACCCTCTCAGCAGGAAACTAAAAAAAAAAAAAATAATAATTACTACAAACATTGTTTTTCTTGGTTTTTGAAGTGGGTGATGGGGAGAGGAATTGTGACATACCGTAATTTTATTTGAGATAAACTGTTGTTCATTTTGCGTGCAGCGAGCGCTGAGTTCCTCGACCGTCTGGACGTGGAGGCGTCCGTTAACGGGTCGCTGGTGTTCAAAGATGTGGCCGTCGACGACAGCGGCCCCTACACCTGCACGGTCAGAGCTACGGACACCCAGCAAGACTCCAGCGACACCTTCGACCTCATTGTCGCGGGTGAGGTGGCAAATGTGTGCGGGAGTGCAGGTAGTAACCCGTGTTATGGATGTGTATAAATGGCTTGCCATTAGTAAATCCAAACTATAAACAAAAGTGTAAAGAAGCGCGTCTTTTATGAGATCATTATCTTATTAATATTGAATCCTTTGGGAACATATCTCATGAAATATAAGATAATGATCTCATTAAAGACATGTTGCTTTGCACGTATATTTGTAACCGGTGATGATGCGTTGAAGAATTTCCTAGCGCATGCGTGGGTTAGGAAACGCTTGCTTTGAAAAGCCATTCATCTAGAGGGGAATTTGAAATACCTTCGAAACATGAGGGATCACTCATGAGGAATCAAATTGGCTCTCTCGATGATGCCCTCATGGTTGTTGCTGCATGAAATGCCCCACGATGACTCCCTGAGTAATTTCTTCACACTAGTGCGGTATACCATAAAGCAATTCAGGAAAACTATCCTGTTATCTGTGTGAGTGCAATGATTGGTATTGTAAACCGTGACAGTGGCCCTAACTGGTGTCGTCTCTCTCTCTCTGTCAAACAAACTAATGTTACTACTCTGGAGCTCATTTTACCAAAATATTTTACGTCATCGTAGTGTACAACTGACAATATATATTCTTCTAAGTCACCTTGTAAAAACTTGTGCTTCCAAATACATGTTACGACAGCGTGAAATCTGTCAAAATTCAGTCTCTGGACCAGGTTTATTTTAAGCGATGTCTTATATAATACTAAAGAAATTACAGTACTCTCTACTATTCTCACGCGCATTCGCTTTTATCAGAGTTTTGATTTTTTATATGCATCATGAAAAAAACAATTCAGAACATTTGTCCTCTAGTTTACCGAAGTGAAAGTTAATTGATTACATTCCAAATTTACCCTCACCCATGTTTGTTGCTTACATTTGCTGTTAAGTTTTCTGATCGGCGCACTGAAGAATTTTTTTTTACAGCTACAAACCCTAGCTTTCCCTTGAACGTCTCTCACGCTTAGTTAAACTACACCTCAATGGCATCATTTTGGGTGAAAAGCTTTTGGCATTCAACTTTGATGTCCACAGAATCTTAAAAGCAGACAACTAATGTAATTTATTCTACAGACGTTCCGAAAACTGGCTTCAGCATGACAGGCAACGTGGCTGACTGCCTGCTGCACTTCTCCTTCACCGGTCCGCCAATCTACCCTAAGCCTACGCCGCTGTGCGGGGTGTGGTCCACAGACACCAGCTACGTGAACACCGCCACGGACTGGCAGGCGGTGCCCTATTACAACGGCTCTGTCGCGTACTCCATTGATGACACCACCTTCCAGGTGAAATGGCTTTTGTGTCAGTGTGCGCACTCATAGTTGTCTATTCCATTGATGATGCCTTTTTCCAGATGAAATCATTTGTATAGAGATAACTACTACAATAGTTTAATCATCGTTCATCAAGAGCAAGAAATTGATGCAGAAAAAAATTTAAAATTTTCCCATCAAAGAGCTCAATAATTTCTAAAAAGTCTCAATAACATTTTTTCATTATTTTTGCACGTAGTTCAATGTACTTCATTAAGAAACATCCCAAGTTATTGCCCCATCCATCCAGATGTCCATTTTCGCGACCAGATAACAAAGTTTGGTCGTTAAAATAACGATATTTCCCATGTGAAATGAACATTTGCATTGGTGAGGTCATGTCTGTGAACTGCCAATGTTTCCGCATGAAGTGAACATGGGATCCTGCATTTGGTCACGTCTGTGAACTGCCCGCACAGGTGCGAGGCATGCCGCTGCAGGCGGGGGTGAGGTGCGAGATGAGCTTCCTACCCACCTCCGGCGCCTCGGACGATGACAAGATCGTCGCCTGGACCAACACCGCCTACTACCCTCAGGGTGCGTCTCGCAGGGTGCATTTATAACTGCTCCTCCTCCTAGGTATTACTGAAGTGGTTCTCGCAGGGTGCCTCTGTTACTGTTAGTCTGCCTAGGTACTTTAGTGGATCCCGCAGGGTGCCGCTGTTACAATTAATCTGCCTAGGTACTTAAGTGGGTCCCGCTGTTACAGTTAATCTGCCTAGGTACTTTATTGGGTCCCGCTGTTACAGTTAATCTGCCTAGGTACTTTATTGGGTCTCACAGGGTGCCGCTGTGACAGTCTGCCTAGGTACTTTAGTGGGTCCTGCAGGGTGCCGCTGTTACAGTTAGTCTGCCAAGGTACTTTAGTGAGTCCCGCAGGGTGCCGCTGTTACAGTTAGTCCAGTTAGCGGCTCTATCACAGATAGACTACCTAGGTACTTCCGCAGTTAGTGCCACTATTACAGTTAGTGTACCTAGGTGCTGCCCAAGTGGGTCTCCCAGGGTGCCTCGGTTACAGTTGGTCTGCCTAGGGACTAAAATAATATGGGTTTGCATCAATTTATTATTTGAATCAATGTTATTTATCAAACACTTAGTTTAGAGAACGTACTTATTTTCGTTATACAGCTATGAGTCGAAATTTCATTTTTGTGTGATTTGCTAGTAGTTAATGGCTAATTAAATGAGCGAAATGATGACATGGATGCTTACAACCCGCACTCAGTGTCGGAGCGCGGCTGCCCTCCGCTGGAGGTCGGGGACGGCATGGTCGTGCACTACAGCAACCACCGCGCCACATGCAGAGGCGAACTGGCTCCTCAGGACCCCGCCCAGCAGCTTGTTGTGAGTGCCGGCGGATGGGAATGTAGGTTGAATGTTTGTTGGAATGAGAATGTATTATCCGCAAATGTGTTCTGGAATAAGAATGTATGTTGAAGGTTTTCTGGAATGAGAATGTATTGCTCGCAAATATTTTCTGAAATAAGAATGTTTTACCCGTAAACATTTCCTCATGAGGAAATTCAATAGAAAAAAAGTGGTTTCCATTCCATATCATCTTGTCCGATGGTTTCCAAATGACATGTTACTTGACGCCAACGCGCAGTGGTCTAGCTGGTATCTATTTCAAGCACCTTGTTAGGGAGAAGAGAATAAGACTTATTATCTATCTTTTCCCTATATAAAGAGAAACTGAGCTTGCACACGCATTCACCACTCTCCTCGCAAATGCTCTTTACTGCTAGGCCACGGGGACTAATGCCCTTTACTGAATAGAAAGAAAAGGATCGCTTACGTCGCCGCCGTACCTCATTTTAGGAAAATTTGACATAGCTGCCAGGAAAGAGGTGTATTCCATAGTTGCCTTTTCTCGATAGAATCCCGTACCAGTTATGTACATTTTGGGGGGAATTTTCGCTTTGCAAGGGAGCTGTTTAAAGTGATCGTAGGCCGTTAGCCTTATTTATTTTTCGTTACGTAGAATTCTGTGTTCCAATTGCTAGTGGTCACCGTATTCGAGTGTTTTAGAGCGTGCGCCCTTTACGAGAAGGGTTGGCAGTTCGAATCCCGGCAGTACCGCTCGGTAATTCTCCTCAATAGGAAAATGGAGAACTCGGTCACAATTCCCCACTCTACCCAGGTGTCGGAAATGGGTACCAGATTGACCGGGGGTAACCGTCATTGCGTCCTGGTGCTAGTTATATGGCATTTGAAAAACCAATGTACAAGATGATATGTATCATGCTCGATTGGAATGAAAATGTCATTCACGTGAAAACGTTCTCAACGGGAAGCCTTTTACTTCTACTGTAGCATCATTTAAGGCCAATTCGAAAACATCATGTGTGTGTGTACTTGCAATAGACACAAATTTAACTTTGTACGTACAGCCCAGAGTTACTAAGCCAAGCCTCTTTCTCACTCGTGTTGTTCCTATAGACATAATTTGCTCGTCAAAAGATTGTTCTTCCTTAAATAATAATGTGATGGTAGGATGCCCTAGAAGTCGCTGAACTTATTCGGGCCCACAGG
The DNA here is from genome assembly GCA_014220935.1 of Platorchestia sp. MABIK. NCBI lineage: Eukaryota > Metazoa > Arthropoda > Malacostraca > Amphipoda > Talitridae > Platorchestia > Platorchestia sp. MABIK. The sequence continues at coordinate 430,567 of JACJUY010000043.1, forward strand.
TGGCTATACTCTAGTTTGACCATTGTACTAGACTTAAGAAACATTCTACCTTTGTACCACCTGTGGTTAAATAAATTGTTTAAATTGTTTAAATAAAGTACGAATAATTAGAAATATCGGTTTTTCTTTGAAGTGAAGATTGATCATCCTACACCATTTTAAAAAAATCAAATGATAGTCAATCCCTTCAAAAAATTGGTGGGTTGTATTCAGCTCAAATCTATTTTCATTGTGTTCCTGTTTCTGATCGCTAGATCTGGGGAAACAGCACTAAATAACTTCAGTGATTTAAAACTACATTGAAGTAGCAGAATAGATATTTACCTTATTGCAGCTATAAGTGATGCGTGTTTTAACATTTTGACTGCGGAAGGTAAAACTGAAGTTTAAATTCAACTAATATTTAATAATATTAGTAATAATATTATAATAATATTTAATATTCAACTTAATTTATTCAATTCAAATTTTAAGTCAATTATAGTAAGTAAAGTTGAAAATAACAAACATTAACTGGATCGTGAACTCATTTATTAAAAACCAATGATGAGCTTTTTGTATCATCTTAATTGAAAATAAACTGTTTTTTTTTAATGAGTTTGTGACTGCAAGTCGATCAGCAGCATTATGAAAAGTCCCTCCGTGGCCACCGGTGTCTCACGTCGCAGTCAAAGTGTTAATACATTATCATCCCGCTGACGTGTGTCATAACGTGCAGGCTAGCATCGCGTGCGCAGTGGGCCACCGCAGCTCGCTGAGGGGCGGAGCGATGTCGTCGCTGCAGCTGCAGTGCGTGGGCAACCAGCAGTGGGACCCTATTGGGGGCATCTCCTGGGACGAGTTCGAAGACATGGAGTGCACAGGTAACTTTGCTCGGAATTTTTAAACCATTCTGGCTACTGTTAAAGGCATCTCCTGGAATGAGTTCGAAGACATGTAGTGCACAGGTAGCTTTGCTGTGAATTTTTGAAATACTAAATCATAATGGCTACTGTTGCAGAAATGAATTCGTTGGGCAGTTACAGAAAAATAAAGAAGTTGTTTGTCCGGTATCAAAATTTGTAGATATAATTAGTAGAAATAGCGAAATTGTCAAGAAAACGGTGTTTGTTTGTGAAACATACCCTACTAATTAATCATGGTGTTGAGAGACGATATATTTGCAAACTTGTTCTTCGCACTCCATTTGACATGGACAATTACTTGTATACTACAGGACATCCTTCTTTGATACTATTAATTGGAGTATTTATTATTTCTTCCCTACTGTTTGCGTTATTTTCCAATAAATATTTCAGAATAACCTCGCCAAGAAATTTTGCAATCTTGACGCTTCTACCCACTCTGTAATTATGCAACACCTAATGTCTGTGGAGGACTGCCTGCACCATGGCTGCTAGAACCGACTCGAGTACACTTTGCAGCAAAGAATGGTTCCTATTATTGATATTACATGTCCCTATCATATGTTTTTCCAGACGAAGACTACACTCCTGGCGAGACCATATACGCCGATGGAGGAGACTCAGAGGACTTGCGAGACGGTAGTGCGGAGCCGGAGCCGGATGCGGAGCCAGCAAGCGGTGCCTCCGCTACCACAGCAGCTCTACTTCCTGCAGCGCTTCTGCTCTTCGTCGTCTGCTCTTTATAGGTTGCGGCAGCGTGTAGCTAATGTGTCTTGAAGCCGTGAATTGAGGGTTCGCTATCGTCCAGGTGCTAGTCCAATTGATTTCTTCTTGGAAATAGGATTAAAGATTGATTACCAACGAATTTCGGAAGTTGAAGTGTTTTACAATGGTCCTCCTAAAATGAGGTAACGAAGTTGACAAAATCTTATTATTTGTAAAAATTTTATCAGTAAATTAGATCGGTGTTATTTTTTTAACTAGAGAGCTAAAAATAAATAAAAATAAATAGCAAGTTACATTTGTTTCGATTTCAAGTGTTTCGAACATGCTCTGCGTGCCTCTCTATTTCTTTCACTCTCTATCTCTTACTCGTAATTTATTCTAAAAGTTAGTGGGTCTTAACTTAACGCCCTTGGCGAGGCTCGAACGACGCTCTGACAACAAAGTAGGCACTCCAATGCTACTCCAGAGCACTCCCATGTCTTCTTTTTCAAACTGAGTTAGATCTAGAGTATAAAAATACACGCTATGAGGGTTAGCGTAGCAAACAGTTTATATTGGATGTCGTGATCGGGGCGCGAAAAGTGGCTGCGATGTTTGTGATAATCCCGTACCCTGTTGGTGAGCAACTGCTTGTGAACTTCATTATCTGTTATGCTCTGCTTCAAAGATGGGCGTTGTGCTCAGCGTTGCCTCAGGTAACAGAAGCAGTTCTGGCCTTATTTTGCAGGGCGTTATAAAGAATCTGAGTAGTCCTTCATCTTCTTTTCCTTTGTCAACGAGAAGTAGTTTGTCTATGTCAGATGTGACTGCTGGTCAAAATATCCAGTAGAGTAGCCAGCGCACTTATAGTTGAAGTCTCAATCTCCTGAGTGAAGCAAATTGATCTCTCTTTGAAAGTCTGATTGGTGATTGATAATCATTTTATCGCCTTACTGACGTTCTTCAAGAGCGTGTGACGTATTTTTGTCTCGCAGTAATTTTATTGTTGATGAAATATTTTGTATTTTGCATGTATTTTAAGTTATAATGCTATTAAATATTACCTCTTGTTCATCCTGATGTTAGATTTCTAGTTACGCGGGTAGCAGTTGCGTGTATGAAAATTAATTCCTCCATCCACCTATAACCCCGTCATAAAAATTGAGGATTTCTATTTCTTAAGCGTGGTAATAAGGATTGAGGCCTATGAGCCATGTGGCACTTCTTTGGAGCTCCATTTCATGCAATTAACCGTTTTCTTTCTCTGTAAATAACAACCATATTTTTCTTCTAATTTAAAAGTCTTCACATTCATTAGTTTGACGCATAGCTGTGTATCATATATAGAGTGGGCAATAAATCGTTTAGAGCTGAATATTTCTGTGCCTCAATTTTCCTATAAACATCGATTTCTCATTAGTATTTATGAGAAAAACTACAACAGGGCTTTTGGTATGAATTTATTCTGACAAGATATGCTGGTGAGGAGCACTGATGCAGAGGTGCTTGTCGAAAAGGCACTAGGTGAGGGAGGTCACGCCCTGCTCCAAAGGACGAAGGCAAGCGATTATTTACACCATCAGCAAGCGACGAGGTTGAGTGTTCTCGCTTGACCTGTGCTCTAGAATATCGAGTTTGGGCTGTGAGGTCCAGAGCGTTGAGTGAGTGACCTCCGGCTATGCTAGGGAGGAGAACGCTTGTGCTGCCTTAAGACGCAGCAGTATAGTGCTCTTGATCTATGCCCGAAGTTGAGACTAACGAATAGAGCTATAGATTGCGAGCGTAGTGAAAATTTTCATCATAGTGCAATCGCTCGGCAAACTGGCACACTACTGGCGAGCTAGGAGGTGCCAACTTGGTGAACGGTGTGCGTAAGTGTAGAATAGAGTTGCCAAATGGCCCGTTATAGAGTTGTTACTGAGTCCCATGCCGTCAAGCGCTTATCACACACAGCTAGTCTTGGAAAAAAACATGCTAATTGCATACTGTCTGGTGTTTTTAGTCGTCAAAATAATTGAATATAATTGTAAAATGATGATTGAATTTGACTTTATAAATTGATAATCGCTTGCGTATTTGAGGGACAAATAAAGAACACAGTTATTTGAATAGCCGTGTGTGTAGCGGACCTGACTCCGTGCGGGGAGACCCGGGTTCGAGTCTCGGCGCTGTTGGCGA
>JACJUY010000044.1:13256-39843 GCA_014220935.1 Platorchestia sp. MABIK
GGAGAAAAACACCATTTAGTATGGCGTTGGAGGAACGGTGAATTTATACGCCAGATGTGTCCCCACACCGGGTGAATAGAAACAGCAGGAATGAAAGAAGTTTATTGAGTAAAATTAAAGTTTAAGGCAGCCATAGGCGCTGGAAAGCAGGAGAGCAGTGAGTCGGAAAAAAAAGATTCGTGACGAAGTAAAAACCTATTTATTTTTCAACAAAAATATAGCCTACCAACCCTTCAGCTTGGGACCTCATATCTTTCTCCTAAGAGCACTAATTCTCATACAGACAATTGCTGTATCCTCCTGAGGTAAGAAGTTCCTTAAAGTAAGAACATAAAATCACTAACTCAATAAAACTCTCCGGACGTTCATTAAAAATTTAATGCTCTCAAACGGATCTTGTCACATAAATGTTCCCTTGAACGTAAATTATCAACCAGAAATCGTTGTCTTCAGACATTGCTAAGTTCAGTCTTGATTATCTCCAGATATAATACTTAAACAACTCATACTTCCTAAATGCAACAAAACTTTTCTTAGAAACCTGATGATAATATGAAACACAAATTACGCCCAGATAATTTCATACAGAGACCAGCCAAAGCGTACTGTAGCCATCTCTTAGCAATGCCGGAAGCTAGCTGTGACAACGGGCAGTCAGACGCTAAAAAAGACATGTACACAGCCATGTGAAATGACTGCTGCGGGGGTGGAAAAAACGAGCACCCGAGCGTAACAAGCGTCGAGAGAACCACTTCAACATGTCGTAAATATTGGAGAGAGCGCCAAAAAACGCACACGACGAGAATACCTCGGACGGCGACGAACGGGATATTTATAGGCAAGACCTGAGGTGTGCACTCTGTGCGCTGCTCACACCGGAACAGCCTGTCAGAGCAACAGCAGCGGAATTAAGATGCCCATCTGTTCTGTGACGGATCAATTGAAGCGACTAGAACTTGGGGCACCAGCGAACGTGCGCTAGCAGCGGAGAGAGCGGGCAACCTCAGAGCCCGCCTACAACACACGTAACAGAAGACAGGTGCAACGGGTACAACAAGCAAGCCTACGCCACGGGCCGTTCGTCCATAGATCTGATTACATCAACCTTCCACGAAGATTTTTTCAGCATTGTAATGATTTCATTACAAAAGTTTGTAATCTTGAACCTATGCATCAGCGGAACCATACTGCTGTTTCTCAAGTATCACTTTAACTTGACTGCCTTTCTTAATTTAGATCTTAAAATGTAGATGTCCAATAAAAGGAGGTTCATAATTTTTTACTTTAATATTTTAATGCATTACATTCAACCGAATTATAACCATCTCAAATTAGCCTAAAATCATCATCCAACATCGTCAATCCTCGCACTGAAAAACACTACAAAACGTTGATATAAAATATGAACGATTTTTACATTCCAAATTGAACAGGTACAGCAGAAAAAAATTAGATCTTGGACCTCTGAAATGAAGTCAAAATAAAGGTATTCCTTGTGTACTGTTTCAATTAAAAACAGGAAAAGTACATAATTTATCCTCTCTAGTAATAAACAATCATTACAGAATTAGATTTCAGCAGGACTCCATTCACATTACCATAAATTTGTTATTCAACAAAATTGGATTCAATGTGAATGTAGGAACTTCCTCGTACATTTGGGAGATCATCGAAGTCAGGAACTGAAAATTAACTTCACATCTCAGTAGAACTCTTAATAATTTTCACTGATTATGCGAGAAGTTTTCTCATTCGCTACGGAAAAGTTATAAATGTTGTCTGAATGAAAAACACAATAAATACATTAGAGAAATAAAGGCACTCATAACATTAAATACTATAAAATTAGCTGGGTATACAATCACTATACACAATAGTCACGATAAATACATAATCAAGTAATTTAAGCATCATTTTACCCATACACAGCAGAAACCAAGACAAAATCAGGCTCATCGTTCTAATCCGTTTTTAACGAAGAAGGCGCCAGTGCGAAGTAAGCTACAATTAATTATTTCTCATTTTGGAAAAAACATATATTTCAAATTCATTGCTGGAATGCACGATTATTTTAAAGTCATTTATTGGTTGATTGTAAATTAGTTTAAGCCTCCCTTACCACAGAAAAGATGTTCAAAGAGAGGAAAGATGAAGGCCCCATTTAGTATGGAGGTGAGGGCACGCAGAATCTATACACAAGGTGATTTCCCGCACATGATCCCGTGCGCAAAGAAACAATAAGTTAAAGAAGAAGGTTATGAAAAAAGATAAAAGTTGAAGAAGAAAGTCAGAGGGGCTGAATAACAGGACAGCAGCAAACTGAAAAAAGATAGTTCTTAACAAAACAAAAACATTTCATTTCAACAAAAAGAAGGTCTACCTCTCAGCCCAGGACCACACATTTTCCTCCTGGGAGCGCTAATTCCCATAGAAGCATAGTTGTATCCCCCTGAAGGGTTTCAAAGTCATTGTTCTGTTGACGAATGACAAAATGGACCATCACCCCCACTCGTGCACATTTAGGGAACGGCTCGCAGGTCTTCTATGAACAAGCGAGAGACGATGGCTTTGACTCAATGAGGCGCGCCAGCGCTGACCGGTAGCTGGCTGCAGACTCGTGCAGGTCACACACCCCCTCACTGAAGACGGCGATGAGCACCCACCGTCCATCGCTCGCAACACGGACATGAGCAGCACATCATGCATGAAGAGGAAGCTGGTCGACAAGCTTCGCCGGCTTTTTGATGGCGCCGAATACTATAGTCGCCACAATGTGGCAATTATTGTACTATCGCGTTGTGGTTCTCAGTTTCATCAGACCATTAAAAAGTATTATAAAAAGTACTTAAGCAAACAAGTGAAAGTGAGGCATCAGCAGACGAGACTGGATATTAAATATTAGGTCATAAATAACATTAAAATTAACATCGAAACGTATTTTGTAATCACATTTTAAAAATTAAGTGCATAACTTGAAAAACTTAAACAAGTGCAAAAGTCTGTAATCGTCGCAATTAAGTAGAAGAGCAAAAAATATGGTACAAGTTTTCAGTATTCCATACGAGTCGCTATTCTTTTCATCCGACCTGTTCTGCATGCGAATTCTGAGTCTACTGTTTTATAGGATCGGTTCAAGTGGTACAGCAATAATTCGATAAACGCAAATCTTCAGAACAATATGCAGCCGTTGTTTAAGTACTAAGCGCCAACAGATTCGTACTAGCTACTCAAGATGAAACATTCAATCAAATGTTCAATTGTAACGCAAGCCATTCAAATCACTGAATCTGAGGTAACAAAATTCTGATGAACAACAAAAACTCAACCCAAGAAATAGTTAAATATAAAGAAATTAGCTAACTAAAGATAGAATTAAACGCCTAAAATCGCCGAAATAAATTTGTAGCGCAAAAACCTAGCATTAACAGACGAAGAGAAGCTAACCCATTCACCAAATGACCCCTTGTACCAACAACAAACATAAAAAAGATCAATTTTATATTGTCAAGCCGAACTTGATAATTTTCGAAAAATAGAATTAGGAACTATCATAGCGAGCTTCAGTTACTTCGAAAACTCCATATTCTCGCTATATAAACTAAACTTCACTACAAGTTGAGCCATGGCGCTTTTTAGTTTCACAGCGCTTGCACAAACTTTACTGAAAAAAATTTTTTGAAAAAATATTACTCAGTTCTCTACGACAGATATGGTCTTCATCAAAAAACTTGGTTTTTTTTCTAACATGCCGTAGTTCACCAACATTTCAATTTCCCATTACTAGTTAGAATATGATCTAAAAAATAGGACAACAACATTCTGAAGCAAGTAGCAACTGAAATAAGTTGCACCTTATGCAATTGTTGCTACTGTTTATTTTCGCGTGTTGCTTGCGAACTGTTGGACAAAAAAAATGCTTCATCATTTCAACCATTCAAAAGTTGTTACTGTCATTTTTCTACTGAAATGGTTATTAAGTGGGATGAGATGAGATCTTACCTAAGTCTGCAAGATTCTACTCATATAAATACACTGTTACAAGTTCTCTAGTAAATACCTATTACTAAAAAACAGTTCGATGTTGTTATCAATCATTTACACTGACAATGTCAGTGTTAATTGTTTCATTCTATCTTAAAGCTAGATGAACGTTTCATCTATCTCAAGACTACGTCCCACAAAAAAAAAACAGGCTGAACTGACAATCCATCCCTGGTTTTCATGAGTACGGCAAAGCCGGTCACAAGTGAACAACCAAGAGCAGCAGCAGAAGCTACCTGCAGCTCCAGCTGTAAGTCACGCCCGCACCTTCCGTCACACAAGTGCTGCCTGCGACGGCACGGCGACGTGATGTGGTAACACTAACGGTCTGGGTCAACTTCGGGCACGGTCTTTCACTTCACTGTGGAAAACGTCAGCTTTCCATAGGCGCTGTTAACTGCTCTATTCTGACGCTTGTTCAACAAGCACGACAAATCGATCGTCAATAAAGAACTAATAACAACAGTAAAGCCTCACTGTAAGTGTAATTTAATTCCAATTCATAAGTTAGTAAATGCAGAAAATAAAAACATGAAGAATAAGGCCCATGCACTAACGAGAGCTTTAGTTAATATGACTCCATTTCAATTTCTGAGGCCTACTCAGTAATCAATACGACAATAATGGATGCTTCAACAATGCAGACGGTTTGATAAGTCCTGTGAGAAACATCACTTTAAAACTAGAAACGACGCAAGCACAGCCCGAGAAAATCTATTTAAAAAAGCCAGGAGAGTGAGGAAGCAACCGAGCTGATCACATTAGAGGGAGCAGCTCATGAGAACTAATGGCAACAAATCTCTACTGAGAGGCCCATAGATCAGCCTGATATATTTAGGGCTTCTAGAGAAGAAGATAGTTAAGGCAAGAGTCTTGCACAATGTCCGAAAACTGATGAGACTGGGATACTCCGATCAATGAAATCTGATCTGAAAGAGAAGTATGACTACCGAATAAAGAATGGCGCTTTTACTAGAAACCACTAATCCTGCGATAAGCCGCCTGCTTCAAGAAAATGCCTTCTGCCGTTGCTTCTCACTAAAATTTGCTGTAGAGCAATAATCTAATTTCAACTGAATGAACATCTCAGAGAAACATAAATTGAATACCTTACAGATGTTCGGAAATATTTAAACAAAATTTTACTCCTGCGATACTTTGGTAATAACAAGAACTTGAGGGAAAAACAAACTGGCCCCTTGGGGCAATCCAGCGGAAAACTACGTTCCTCAAGCGAGCTGTTGAAATATCGACAAATTTCCCGTCCCTCTCCCCTTCTACAAACGATTATACTCAAAGCCAAAAGTGAAACAACATAAAACATGCAATAAAGAAGGTACACTAGTAATCAATAACATAAATAGAAGCGAACGACCACACACACAGTGGAGAAGTTACATTCTTTTCTAAAATTAAAGCACACTATTCTAGGCAATTAGATTTCTTTCATAAAAAGAACAAGTTTACCTCCTTGCTACAAACTAGCACCGCCAGCCGAGCAATAAGCCCCCATTGATGCGAACACAGATCTTCCTTCAGACTGCGATAAAGGTCTCAATACGCCGCAAGCCAGCCACCTGTGCAGTGAATCTGTTCCACGAATAAACCGGGCTCCATCAATCACAGAAAACGTCACGCCACAGAAGGCAGGTAAAAAATTGCAGCATTTGCAGAGCTATACAGCGGGAACGGAACAGAAATATTACTAGTCACGGCAAAACTCCATGAGAAATAAAATAACTTCAGCGGAGATTCACGTATGGAGTAGAGAACATGGCTCAAAGAGCGTCCGGTGGTGAAAAGTAAACACCGATAAATTCCATTCACAGCAACAAAAAATGCACAAGATTTTCATTCTGCGAATCTCACGTAAACGAACAATTAATGGAAGTAATTATACCGCTATTTAAAACAGCTTCATGTTGGTGAAATACAGATAAATCATTCCTGGAACATCATGATCGCACGTAACTAGTACATTGTTCCAACTACTGCCACAACTCTAAACAGTGATTTGGAGCAACGGGAAGTTTTGGTGTAATAAAACATCAGGTGAACATACTTTTAAATTCTATTCATTAAGTACAGCACCATCTTTGATATAAAATTGATAACTTTAGGAGAAAAAAAAGTCAATTAACTTAGAAACTGTGTTAACAAGACGGAGCTCTATTCTAATCACCAGAGTTTTTGATGCGGTCTCATTTTAATACAACAATGAAGATGAAAAAATTAGTCGTCGTAGAAGAGTGAATAATACATTCGGGAGACAATTAGCCTTGTTCCTTAAACAGCAGCAGCCTTGTTCCTTAAACAGCAGTACGGCTATCGTATAAAGCTAATCCATTCACTGCTCAAAGATAATATGTGCTTCGAGATTACGACTCTATGGCCACAACAAAGATGATCTCAAAAAAAGCGAAGGGAAGACACCATATAGAATGAGCTTGAAAACAGAAAATCTACGCACAAGATGAGTTTCCACTCAGGATCCCACGCACATAAGAACAGTAAGTTTGGAAGGGAGCTAAAGGAATAAGACAAAAGGTTGAAAGGTTGAAGAAAGTTATAGATCCTTACAAAAAAAAATACGGTGAACCGAAAAAGATCGTCCGTCCCTGAACAAAAAATCTAACCAAATCCTATCTACCTAACCTTTTGCTCGAACATTGTATCTTCCCCTCGGTAGCACTATTTCCCATAAATACAATCGCTGCATCTCTGTGAGGAGAATAAGCATTCAAATTCAGTACAAAAAAAAAAGCCCCAGTGAGTGTTCCAAATAGCGATATTCAGAGAACAAGGCTGCTGAACGATTCATTCACAATGAAAGCGGTAACAATACATTTGAACTTCATTTGAAAACCCACCGAAGAAAGTTTCGTACAAGACTGAAGATGAAACCAAGGATAATTTTAGCTTGCCTACACTTAATCACAAAGAAAGATTACTCAAGTCCAAGGGAGGAACACTGGATCGGGTTGAAAGAGAAGCAGTGTATGCGAGAGAGAGTAGAACCAACATGACGAGATAAGGAGCGTCTGCAAGAGTTGAATGCATGCAAAGCCATTGTGCGTTCTGCTGTTCTGCAAGTAATCTGCGAACGACGGAAATGACAGCGCTCACATAGTGTAATTATGCAACGCCGGAACCCCAGCTTCTGCGGCCAGATAACGAGACGCTGCACAGCTCTTCACAACATCAGCGACTTCGAAGTGCGCTCCGATAACAAGCTCATCTGTCTCCAAGACTGGTCGCTACAGATCAATACAAAGGTTTAGATCAACATATATTCCTACGATTTTGATGAGTTCTATAAAATTACTACCACACTGAAATTAAAACACAATTCATCACAGGCGTGAAACTTCGTTCACAGAACAGTTCAACTAACTAATCTCATATTTCAAATTATACGGTGCCATACCAAAGACAACTGAAAAAATTGTCCGTTCCGTAAATTCGAGTTTAACAGATAAGCATACCTTCCAAGCTAAATTAAAGACTCCTTCGGGAAAATACGCAAGTGCCAGGAGGTATCTCGAACAAGCGTGCAGGACTCGTAGTCTTTTAATGCGTTTCATTTACCTCATTTAGTCATAAAGTTAATGCAGTGAATTGGTGATAAAAAATCTCACACACTGGTTTGATTTTAAGTTCAATCCCTAGATTAGATTAGATTAGATTAGATTATTAGTTAGTTTAAGCCTCCCTATCCTCAACAAACGAGATCCAAAGAGAGGAAGGAAGAAGGCACCATTTAGTATGAAGTTAAGGGAACGTGGAATCTATGCAGAAAGGGCACAGAAACAGTAAGATGAGAAAGAAGTTCATGAAACAAGATCAAAGTTGAAGAAGAAAGTAGAAGGTGTTGAAAAAACAGGACAGCAGTGAACCGAAAAAAAGTTGGTCCATAACAAAACAAAAACCTATGTTATTTTAACACAAGGAAAGCCTACCTAACCTTTAGCTCGGGCCCTCACATTGCCCCACTGGGAGCGCTAATTCCCATAGATACAATAGTTGTATCCCCTTGAGGGGAGTTCAATCCCTAACCTATTAATTAATTTCAGCAATTAATTTAAATTATTATCATAAGATAATTAAACCGCTAGCATTGCATTCTTATGATCCTTGAAGGATGACAAAATAATCATTTATTTCATCATTTTATTTCATCATTTCATCATTTTTAAATCATTTTTTAGGTTCAAGGATAGACTTCCTACTGAGATGCAGGCATCCCTAATATACAAATTAAGTTGTGCACTTTGTGCATCTGAGTATGTGGGCATGACTACCCGTACTCTGGGATGTAGGATTGCCGAGCATCAAGGTAGGAGTCACCGGACGGGACATATTTTAGCATGCCCATCAAACTCAGCCATCCGAAATCATGCTTTTGAATGCGACACAGCAGTCAAGAAAACTAATTTCAAAGTCATAGCCAGGGCAAAGTTGTGTTCGGAATTGTGGATTTTAGAGTCTTTGTTCATTTTTAAAACGAAACCTGTTTTAAATAATCATCTTAGCTCATTTCCTTTATTCCTAGTCAATAAGTAATGTCATACATTTTTTGAGTTGTTTTCTTTTTGTATTTTACAGATGACTTTTTGTTTGAATTTCGTATTGCTGATGATGAGCGAAGGCTCGAAACGTCCATTTTTACGAGTCTTATACAGTCTCGAGAATACATTTTAATGAAAAATGTTTTATACCTTTTTCCTGGTTCTCTCTTTTTTATTGAAAATGACAAAATAAAATTCGTCAAGTGAGCCATCATCAATCAATAAAGCCCTTGTCAAAATTGTTGACTTGTTTGAATTATTATACATCAACTTTCCAATACAAAATGAGGGAGATTACAATGTTGAATTTCCTAAAAACCAGTCTCACTATGATGTTTCAGCTAATTTCTCTATCGGCCAAGTTGGTGTAGCCGCCAATGAAGACAGTAGTGTTAATTGTATGCTAAAAAACATTTGCAAGGCCTTGCTAAGAGAGAAAGTGATTCTGGGGCTTCACCCGCTTGATTTTATGCTTTGAAAGGTTGCCGCACACTCCCAACAGTGCAAATCGCAAAACAAATTTCAACACGTAATCGTTTCATTCAAATACTAAACGTTAGAATAGTTAAAAGCCTGAAACTTGCAAAACCCAAAGTAATAACATTGACTGGTCAGGTTTTAGGGCGTGAATAATGTTCAGCAATACAGAGTAAACATCCTCGGCTCCGATGTGAGCAAGGAAGGGATAGCACAAAGAAAGACGAGCACAAAGACGCCCCTGGTGTCTGGGCGCTGTTTTTCCGTCACGTACCCACGCTGCGGCCACCTGGCAGAGCAAGGACCTGTGTCTTGGAGGAGGAGCTCAACGATCAACTCCGAATGCTATTTCTGGGCTAGGTTTAGTTGCCGCTTCATCACTGTTTCGGCAGGAAAATTTACGCTCTTTCTTTAAAACACAAAACTCACACAATGCCTTATATACATGTCAAATGCTGAAATCAACTCCTCCAGAAAATGGACGAAAAGGTGCCAACCTCCTTCACGTGGTCGAAAAATACACTGAGAGAAAGCACTGGGAAAAAGCTCATTTAGCACACATGAGCATATAACATACTTCCGTAATAACCATTAATTCGGAAATATCAAACTGTGAGCAATGTCAAGTCTCTACGTTAGCTGACAAAGAAAAAAAACTCAAAATATTTGGCACTGAGGGAAGCAAAGAAAGAGAACTGGCTCCAAAACCGTGCCAGGTTTCCAGAATACGCATTTCAATTCCTAAAAGAAGTGGTTTCTCAGACGCTTTAGTCTCCAACACGAACGATTTTGAAATTATGAACAAAATTACTCTTCTTGACCTGCTTTGATATTGTCGCATAGATTAGATGGTAGTTTCAAGCCTCCCTAACCGCAACAAAGGAATTCCGATTTAAGAAAGGATGAAAGCATAATTTAGGATGGTGTAATGGGAACGCGAAATCTATGCACAATGTTCCGAGCATAAAAACAGTAAGAAGGAAGGCTATGGAACAAGATGAAAGTTGGAGAAGAAATTCAGAGGTGTTGAAAAACAGGACAGCAGTGAATCGAAAAAAATGGTCCTCAACAAAACAAAAACATTTTATTTCAACAAAAAAGTTTTAAAAATACGAAGTTTCGCGAGTTTTAAAAATACTACGCCGTGGAAACAATTTTAAGGTCCGCTCGAAAATAAACCTCATATTTCCACTCGTTCACTCACTTGCATTCCAACTTAGTAAAAGGTTCTCAGTCGTGAGTATGGATAGGCTACTTGGCTCTAAATGACCATTTCCTTAAATTCCGTGAACATAGCAATGTCATGAGTGAAATATCGATTTAAGTTCACTATAAAATTATGGTTATTCTCTTACATTATTCTCATAATCTCAATCCTCTCAATTGACTCGACAGTAGGCTTCCCGCCTTGCGCAGAGGTATGCTCAAAAGATTACCTGAGCAACAGCTTACATACATTAGTGAGCTCAAGCTAGTACTTAGCAACTCGGCTAAAAAAACAGGTAAGTTTAAGTTGCATGAAAAACCTTGGCAGCAAACACTTTACGAGACCCGGTGCAACGGAAGAACTAATGGCACTCGACGGTCTACGAGCTGCGATGTTGTTACAGGAAGAAGGCAGGGGCGTATGAACGGCTAAGATCACAGTGATGACACCAAAAACCTATCCGAAACGATCTTCGAACGTAAGTTGATGGCTAGAGCGTGATTTTTGACACGCAACTTCAAATTAGGCAGCAAAGGTACAACTGCTGAATCCAAATAATTCTAGTCTAAGTCTACGATGAACTCACCTAATCAGCCGCGGAATGTGGCTATTGATAATAAATTATGAACGAAATATCAGTCAAACGAGAGCACGAATGAAAAGCAAAAAATGAAAATGAATAATCTGTCCCATTCTTTTTCAACCCCAAACGCAAAAATAACCGCCTAAAGTATACAGAAGTAATTCGAAGGATACTTAGGTAAATTGAATATATCTGAAGTTCATTTGCTAAAAATATATTGAACATTTATGTAATTGAATTGAATTAAATTCCCACAAGACACAACCGCGCGGCCATTCAAAAATACTGAGAGCGTAAAACTATTCTGTAAGAGAAACAGAAAACTCATTACACACTAGGTAGAGTAAAACCAGCACCGAGAAAGTTTCCGTAACGACTTCAGCAACTACTTCATAGATCGCTTTGAGTTTCAAGCAGAATTTTCCGCCAAGCATACTTTGGTCTATCAGTAAAACCAATTATTGCTCCTAAATGGTTGCAAGTTATGTCAGATAAGCTCATTCTGACAATACTGAAACACAACCACAACTGAGTTATTTATCCCCTCTACAACAACAGACTCGAGATGTTCACAATGAAGCAGAAACGCGAAAGCTCAAATTTCCCAAGTTACAAGGTAAAATGCGGGGTCCCTTACAGAGGCGTCCGTGCATGGAGAGGAATGCAGAGAAGACAAGCACTGGGAAACTTGGAGCTCCTCTCTTAAAACAAACTAGGCAAATGCTTTCAATCTTGAGGGTTATCCGAATGATCGAGCCAGAAAGTGCTGGTATATACCCTCACAGTAAAATTCTTTCGTGAATGACGATGAAAGACCCATGATATATGACATAAGATGATTAAAGAAATGAAAACTTTAAATTTCGAGAAAATCGACATTGAGAGCAGAGTCTCTTGCAAATGAGGGTCATTTTTTCACTTAGAGTTCCACTTATTTGCTACTTTTTTTTATACTGACCTGATTAGATTATATGTTAGTTTAAGCCTCCCTAACCGCTAAAAAACAAAGCGTATCGAAGAGAGGAAGGAGGAAGGTATCATTTAGTATGGAGAAAAGGGAATGTGGAATCTACGCAGAAGGGGCATAGAAACAGTAAGTTGTGAAAGTTCATAAAACAAAATAAAAGTTGAAGAAGAAAATAGTTGCTGAAAAACAGGACAGCATTGAACCGAAAAAGGTGGTCCTTAACGTAACCAAATTAAAACATTTCGTTTCAACATAAAGAAGGCCTACCTCACTCTCAGCTGAGAACCTCACATTTTCCCCCTGGGTACGCTACTCCCCACAGATACAATAGTTGTATCCCCCTGAGGGGACTGACCTAACAAGTCAACTTGACCTAGCCTAACCTAGTCAAGCATTGCCTAATCAATTGATTGATTATAAACTAGTTTTAACCTCCCTTTATCACAACAAAGACGTTCAAAGAGAGGAAGGATGAAGGCTCCATTTAGTATGGAGTGAAAGAAACGTGGAATCCATGTACAAAGAGTGTTTCTGCAAGGGATCCCCTGCGCATAGAAACAGTAAGATAAGAAGGAAGGTTATGAAACAAGATAAAAGTTGAAGAAGAAAGACAGAGGTGCTGAAAAACAAGACAGCAGTGAACCGAAAAAAGGTGGTTCTTGGCGAAATAAAAAATATTTTATTTCAACAAAAAGGCCTACCTAACTCTCAGCTCAGGACCTCACATTTTCCCCCTGGGAGCGCTACTTCCCATAGATACAATAGTTGTATCCCTCTGAGAGGTAACCAATCCTAAATTGATTATAACTTTTTACATCGAATTCTAGACTAAGTGACGTCATTCAGACCTAAGTATACAGAGGAAATTTTCGTATGCGTATAACTTTCTCCCGCGAAGAGGGGGATTTTTTTTTAAATTGATATAGAGTTACAAATTCTATTTTTAATTATACTAGAAATTGAGGCAAATCGAACGCATGTCTCTTCAAAAATATTTAGCAAAAACAGATAAGGGCCTTCAAAAAAACAATTAAATATTTTTACCCTTCTAATTCCGCCAGTATACGGATAAAAAAGACGTTAACTGTCGATTGGATAAAAAATTTGCTCGTTCAATATATTTAAAAAGTTCATTTATTGATGAGGTATTTCCAGAAGGATCACTTCCCCAAAAAAAACTACGAAAAACAATTTCGACAATGATAACAGGAGACATTGCTGTATACTTACTGCACAAAAGAAAATGCCTCAAGTCGAAAGTTAAGACTCATGGAAAATGTTTGGTAAAACATAAAGTCTACTAGACCTTGTCCGCTACGAAGAAAAACCTAAATGCTTGGTTCGTACACTATGGGCGGAGAAAAAGATCGATATCTTTCAAACAAAGGGAAAAGGTGACTCAGGTCAGAAACAATAATCACTCCCAGAAGTGAAGGCAGCGTCAGGCTCCAGGAAAACAGCCGCCATTATGGCGACTGCGAAGAACAGCGTTCACCTCAAAAGTTGGCAGAACATCAAAAATCCTTAGAGTTGAAGAAACCTGAATTACAATAGTCTTGTGTGGAGTAAACACTGAAAACACTCCAAAAATAGGACGGACCACAGCAAAAACCGCTAAGCAGACGCACATGTGATACTTTACTTCAGGTGTTAGCCGAGTCCTAACGCTATACGGTGCTGCCGCACGGATAGCGTTAGTAACACGTAAGTTAGTACGCCCATTACAGTTTTCAAGGCATGTGTTACACACTGTTGGTTGCTTTGAGCATGACTCAAGTCTTGAAAAGAGTGGAGAGCAGAGCAGATGTTGCGATCATGAGAGCAGCGGTGATCACAAGAAGCGAGAAGAGCAGCCACCAAGTCCTTCAAAGGCAGCAGCTGGGGACGCATGGCTGATCAGAGCGAGGGCACAGCGAGGGATGCAAGAACCAAGCGCAACCTCCTACTTGCGAGAGCAGCTATCCTGAGGGAGCACGCATTTGCGACGAAAACTATGATCTAACTGAAAAAATTCGCTCGTACATCAATGAAAAAAGGCACTAAAACAAAATTATAAAAATAAAAACTGACACCGCAACTGGGAAAAAATTTCCTCACAATGTGCGATCAAAGTTTAATGAACTAGCAGTCATTTGATACCGACTCTCGCACATTTTCATAATATTAAATGAATATCTGGCAAAGTGAGTCTCAAATACGAAGAAAAATGGTAATGCTTCACATACGTTACGAGTTTGGGCGAGCAGAGAGAAAGTTGTCTCTGAGAACTTATACAGATCAACAATTATTTTCAGCAGAAGATAATTTCGAACGAAATGAATGATGAAGGAATTACAAACGAAGCGCCTATGAATTTCGAGTCTGGCAGAACTTTAAAAGTCTGCCTTCCAGAAATTTAAATAAAAAATAAGCTGCAATAATGCATTTTACCAGAACGCAGCATCAGGTTGAGCGATCAAGCAGCAGATGCAGCGGTACTCGTTGCTCATGTGTGACCTGCGGAACGCGTTGAAAGCGAGGAGAGACCTCCACAAGTGGATGGCGTGGGTAGACAGGACGGCTAATGCGTCCGAGGGTCGCAACCACCATTTTACGCACGCTGACTAGATGACGTTCACAAGAAGCATTTTGCTCTTACGCTGCAGTTATCAACAGCTTCTCTCATCACACATGTAACGTACGCTCAAATGTATAGGCCATGGCCCTATTGAAGTACTAGTGCACGTTGTGCGTACTTAGGAAATTCTGCACGAAGAGAAGACCTCCGAGCTGCCTTCAATTACCATGACCTTCATGGAAAATAGCACGGAAAAAAGTAAATTTGAATCCGAATTTTATTGCCTACCCTGATATTCAAAATCCTGTTGAATTATTATGTAAAACTCAACACAATTTCACTCCAATATACTGCGAAGACCTAGCGCAAGACTTATTTGAGCCTAGAATACGAACAATACTCATTCAAGAAAATAATTTCAACCATAATGTTGATTGTCGCCATTGGGACAATCCTGAGTCAAGTGAAGTGTGTATCTCTACAATAAAAAGCAGTTGCACAATATATATTAATTCAAGCCTCCTTGACCAGTAAGATTCCCCTCTTCAAATAGAAATGTAATTTATATAAAAAAAAATATTTTATTACAAAGCATTTGACATGGATATTCAAATTTTGGAGAACCTCCCGAGAATCCCACGTTAACCTCGATTCGATCTCAGCGCCGTTCTTACGGCCTCTTCCTACACACACCAGTTCCACCGAGACGTACTCCAGACGCTTTCTTCAAGGATAAATAACCTTCCTCCCTTTCCTTACACTATTCCAGTTTTTTGTTGCTACTACGTGAAACACGTTTAAAGTAGTCTAGATTTATTTTGATATTGTAGTCAATGTCTTAGTGTAGACTTTGTTGAGTAGACAAGTTTGTTCCATACGTTTCACCCACAATGCTTAGTGTAGGTAACCCTCGGTGGGTTGAACTGAAGCGCAAAGCGAGTTAACACCCGAGAAAGCGCACAAAGCGCCTACACCGCGGCCCTCTGAAGGCACGTTCTGATAAAGTTACGCCACCGAAATATAAATTAAAATATCGAATGTCAGAATTTGAAATTCTGATGCGGGCGGTGGCAGCATAATCGTTTATTGATCAATTAGTACTGAGAATAAAAAAAAAGTAAAATGAAGTTTATATAATTCGTGGATTTTCGGAGATTTGTCAGCCCCAAAAAGGATTCACGATATAGAGGTTTTCAATCGTCATAAAACGATCACTAAGACTCAAACTTCAGAAACGGCTTCGGGAATGTTCTAACAACCATAAATCGAGCGGAAGTGGTACGAGCATCGATGTAAATAAAGCCTATTGAAAAAAATACTACCCAGCTTTAACCAAAACGGAACATGCTCCCACACCAGCCCCTTAATAACGTTTGACAAACAATGAGCTCTGATTTAAATAAACGACGTAGCCGAATCAAAACTACTTCTGGGTTCGAATACTAGATATACAAGAAAGAACAAAGCTACAACGCATAAGGAGTAAAACTCAGACTATAGCACATTATGAGGAACATGTTGTGAGATCACTGGCCGATGACTTTTTTTCAGTAAGAGCGCACGAAGAGAGAGGAGCCTGACCTTCCATTCCAAATGCAACGCCTTCTGCTGTGCAACACACTAGGGGCCTCAAGCCATAACCTTATAAAAACATCACATGCGCTCCTTCCAACACACACACGCCCCGCACTAAATATTGGGAATCTCACATTTCAGGGTTTAGATTGGATTAGATGTTAGTTTAAGCCTCCCTAACCGCAAAAAAATGGCTTTCCAGAGAGAGGAAGGAGGAAAGCCCTTTTCAGAATAAATCTACGTACTAGGTCAATAGAAACAATAAGTCGAGAAAGAATTTCATGAAACTAGATAAAAGTTTGAGAAGAAAGTAGTAGGTGCTGAAAAATAGAACAACAGTAAACCGAAAAAGATGGTCCGTAAGAGAAGAAATAAAACATATTCCATTTTACCAAAAAAGACCTACTAACCTTTAGCTCGGGCCAATTCTCACAGATACAATAGTTGTACTCCCTGAATGGTCATTTTCAGGGTACCGTCCGATATGTAGTAGACATAACTAACTACGAGCAGTTGAAGGAGCTTATGAAACAAATTAGATATGTACTGAAAACAGTCTCATGAAATGTTCAAGTGAAAAATCCAATGAGCTCCAGTATTGAATGAGTGACAGGGAAAGCCTCTATATCAACACTGAAGCCATTTCAAACGGAGACTATCAGTGTGATTTATTTATTCTACAATATCGTGCAATCCTTATCAATTTTTAGAGGAGAATTAACTATCAAAAACGGATTGTAGACTGACAGGCTAACACTCGTGAAAAAATAAATATAAAGACATAGATGTTTGAAAAAAGTCATGAAACAACTGCCCCTAGAAATAAAATAAAAGGACATTGAAAAACGAGTTCATTTCTGAACAAAGAAACTAGCGACTATACGGACAGTGTGGTTTTTCTGTTCACGTCGTTTCCAACTACATCCTAAATTCAAAATCGTTCGTTCAAAACTTAATGAGAGGTGAAAAATTACCCTTATATTGCTTTTCGCAAAAAAATCATTTGACAGATTAGTAAAACGCATATACTCTGCAGGGTTAAAGAAAGTCAACACTTGAGAAAACTGAAACGATAACTTCAATAGCATTGTCAACTACTAAAAACTTAAAAACTGATACTTGAGTTTCCACGAGTAAACAAGAGCAATGTATCTGAGAAGTTTTCGTTTTTTAGCCTCAAAAATTCTAGATGAGGAAATAACAGCATGGGGTGTTGCAAACTGAACGCAGGAGCAAGAAGAACAGAAGGAAACAAAATCAATGGGAGCCACAATTGACCAGGACACAGTGCGAGTGGAGCACAATATCGGCGTATTGATCAGGGGAACCCATGGCTGGCGCACGCTGCTTCTGCGTCTCACCGTGACGACTATCTACGTCGCAGCGAGCAAAACCTTCCAAATTATAACTCTCTAGAAGCAATGAAACACTGGCTGTCACAACAATTACAAGCGAACGCCTACAGCGCACGCATACCCATTGTCTTGACTGCACACGAGAGGAAGTCCTCAGGACTGTCCTCACGTGTGACCATCTCAACAGACCTCGCATATAACCCAAAAAAAAGAGTAATAAAAAAATGAAAGGAATAGCAGGACACAAGAGGGCGCAGAGCCGCACTCTGGCGTGCCTGTGTTGGTTGACCTTCTGCAGCGCGGCCAGCCAGGTGGCCGGACCCAGCAATCGAGCGACCCAGAGAGCTGACGCCCAACTTGCTGTTGCCTGCAGCGGCCCGTCACACCTGCACACTCCTTGGTGCAGGAGCACCGTGTGCGCTCACGAGAATATTCACTACAGCCACCATATCATCATCTAATCTAAAATATTACTCTCTTTCACTACAAAAAAAATATTATTTTGTCTTACAACAAAATTATTATATTTAATAAAATATATATATTAATATCTTATACTAGTGAAATATTAAGAAGATATAGATAACAATATCGAAGACACATGTCTTCATACTAATTATAAACCAGGATCACTATTATTCACAATATTCAAATGAAATGTTCTTGCTCATCGAACTGACAACAGCAACTATTTCCGAGTTGTTCTAAAATGAACATGTGTTCTAAAAAATAATAGACTGGGGACTGGTATACTTCCTAAAAACATTTTAAAATGATTCATATTTTGCAAAATAACTCACACCTCTAAGTTTGATCAAATTTTCTCTTTGTAACAAAATAAGACATTAAATTCTAATCATTAGAAGATTTCAAACGAACTAAGGTTGTGATATAAAAGAAGATGAAAGATGAATAAAAAAGTGATGCGCTTTGATAAAAAACAGTCGTGAACCAAAAAAAATGCCGTATGTAAAAATAAAACAAAACTCTACATTAAAAAGGGCTGCTTAACTTTCAACTCGGAACCTCACACTTAACCCTCGAGATTGCACCGTCTGATTCTTGCACGACGTTCAATGGATTTTATTCATTTTTTCATTGATGTAGTACCAATTTTGAACTTGTATAACTACCTCAACTCGTATTATAGCTCAACAACCTCTCCTGAATCCTTTGCTTACCTTATCGGTAGCATTTTAGGCTGAATATCATTAAGTTTCAGACGCAAACTTGCTGTCTAGGCCCATGATTACGCTCCAAAACTCTTTCACAACTCATCAAACGCCAGAACCGTAAAGGTATTTCCAAAAAACTAAAATAATACACCAAGCACTGAGACTGCCAAAAAGGATTTTCAACTTCCCTATCGCCTTTCTCGAAATATTACCCCTGAAAAATTTGTAGAACAGTCCTCTATAACACTGAGCAAACTCTGCGAGCAGGTACATTCCGACGTTTACCACTATTTGGTTAAGAACTAATTTATGACTACGGCGGCATTCATCAAAACGTAACATACTTTAAACGAGGAAGTAAAAATTGTGCACTCGAGTGCAAATTATGAGCGTATTCTACTTACTCGCAATTAAAATACCCGTGAGGAACATTCATCGACTAAAATTGTCAACATCAGCGATTACGAGATAAGCATTCAAACGCTCTATTAACTCTGATGAATGAATTTAGCAAAATTTTTCAGGTTGAAATTAAGAGCCAAAGGACTTCATTGTAGATCACATAATTTTCTGTTACATTTCATAGTACTTCAACAGCTATAGTGATAGATTTCTGGACGAGATCAACGCTCAACACAACTAGTGATCATGCTGGAATGAAAAGTTAATATTACTATTCGATACAGAAAGTGATACTCCTAACGTCAATAGACTATTAGTTAGTTCAAGCCTCCCTATCCTCAACAAATGAGATCCAAAGAGAGGAAGGAAGAAGGCACCATTTAGTATGGAGTTAAGGGAACGTGGAATCTATGCAGAAAGGGCATAGAAACAGAAACATGAGAAAGAAGTTCATGAAACAAGATCAAAGTTGAAGAAGAAAGTAGTAGGTGTTGAAGAAACAGGACAGCAGTGAACCGAAAAAAAGTTGGTCCGTAACAAAACAAAAACCTATGTTATTTTAACAAAAATAAAGCCTACCTAACCTTTAGCTCGGGCCCTCACATTGTCCCCCTGGGAGCTCTAATTCCCATAGATACAATAATTGTCCCCCTTGAGGGGTTCCTAACGTCAATATATAAGTATCGATGTAAGATACCAGCAATGGTCAAACTGGAAAACCGACATCGAATACATTCATAGAAATTCATTCCAACAACAATAAAAACCTAGCCAAATGCAAAAGAATGCACAGCTCTGATCTTATTCGAAATTATTCTCGCCGCACCGACAGCATTGATCTGGCGACTAGACAGACCCACACTCAAAAAAACGTGGTGGTTGGCCCAACGAGGATGACCTCGCATTGAAGAAATTAAAGGACGGACAAAAATCCCTCACAACTCTTCTAAAACAATATAATATATTTGCTTTCTTGAATAAGCACAAAATTTATGGCAGTATGACATCTCTGATTAAAAGATGAAACAAAAAGAGACCCCAACCGCCACTTTTGCTGACTCAGACGTGACAAGCAGATTTCACATCCAAAGATTGCCAATCGCCTTACGTAGATTGACACAGTAAATCCCAGGAGACCTTCACCGTGAATAACGACACTAGAACTAATTATCTGACACTCAATGTAAGCGGTTGAAATATCAACAGCAACCAAGGAAAAAAATACAAGTCTAAACATACAGACTATCACAACTCTTACTGTGACGATACCATATTGTCAAAGCATCAAGTGAAAGACGAAGGCTCCTACGCACCCTGAAGAGCATTCCCACAGATAGAATTTTTTGTTCCCTCTGCAAACAATTACGTAATTTCAATAAGCTTTCAAATTTTTTAATGGATAATCTCCGCACTTTTCAGTCATAGAATTAGAATGCGGCTTGCAGTAAGAAAAACTGCAATTTCATAAGATCATCACCATCACTTGCAGAGGAGAACAAGAATTAACACGTCGCGACTTATATAATTGCACTCCATAAAAGAGCACACTAGGACCTGATGTGGGTCTCAAGTCAAGGAGCTTCAAGCCGTCAATGTCAAGAGGAACGAAGTTTGCAAAACATAATAATAAAATAGAAGGTAAGCAGAGAAATGACATTCAATAGTTTAATACTATCAAATTCTTACTCGCACACACTGTAGCGTAAACATGAATAATTTATTACAGAGCTGAGGTGTGAAATAATTAACACTATGGTGACGAGAGAAAGAGTATCCTTGAACATGAATACGAAACAAGGACGGTAATTCTTCCATCCCACAGATTAAATTAGAGGTTAATTTAAGCCTCCTTAACCACAACAAAGGCGTTCCAAAGAGAGGAAGGAAGAAAACACCATTTAGTATAGCCTAATGGGGACGCAGGACCTATGAGCAAGTAACATAGAAACAGTAAGTTCAGAAAGAAGTTTATGAAACAAGATAAAAGTTGAAGAAGTAATAGGCGATGAAAAACAGGACAGCATGAACCGAGAAAAGATGGTCCTTAACCTAACTAAAATGAACATTTTATTTAACCACTTGACCCTGAACTCGGGACCTCACATTTTCCTCCTCTTCCATTGAACAGTATACCAATAATTACTTAAGATTATTCTTTAACGAAACCTGTAGCGCAATTCAATTTCAGCAAATGAAAACCGAATTGGGCATACCACAAAAAGCGGAACCATTTATATGAGATTACGTCCAACAACTGAGAAACATAAATTCCAAACTCGATTCACAGAGCACTGCACAACAACACTGAAATTAGATTAGGTAGATTTCGATTTCCAATCCTTCAGCATTGACACACCAAACTAGAAAATGGTACTCACGCTGAGAAACTGGCACATGTGACACGTAATAGAGCAAAGAAACGCAAACACACAAAATAAATTTCAAAAACCGCAGGAAAAAACTAATAATCATGACCTGATCACATTGGGAGCGGCGTGCGCAGTGCAACCCACACAGGCGGGCGGCGTCACGCACCAACTGGCCGCATCACAATCATACCTCACGATCAAGATTCCTATTTGAACACGCACACAACGAGACCTGGCAACAGCGCCCGATCGTTCACCACAGGAGTAAGAGGTTTTAAGAAATTAAAATTAAAATAATTTTTCATGAATATCTTGATTTCCCGAAAAGCAGTCATCTGTTAGTAAGATTAGAAGTTTCGGTAAAAGAAGAGTTGCATATTGTGCCCCCAGCATTCACCATGTCGTACCGCATAAATAAGTAACGAGCGGTGAGGACAGCAGGAAATGTGCCTTCGGCTGTGCGATATTTGAATCCTTGGCACTTATGTACCAGTCACACAAATTTATAGTCATTAATGAAGCTAAGCATGTGGAGTAGTAAGTATTGAAATGAAATTGTTTCGTAGCATTGTAGTAGATATTGATTTCGTAAATTATAATTCTATGAAAAAATATGAGATGATGTAAATTACATCGAACTAAAGAACTAAAATTAATATGCTACAATTATGAAATGTGCCAGCGATGATTATCGCATTCACAGCAATTATAATTCAAAAAATGTCATAATACAAATGATAAGATTGCTTGCTTAATTCAAGAACATTTTTATTGATATTTGAATGTATCCATAGTTTACCTGATTGATTGCGTTCATTCACAGTTTGATGAACGCAAGGTAAATAAATCATGAAAATATTGTAACCCCGAACAGAGAAATACTTGCCTAATCTCGCATTAATGAGGCATGTATAGAGATTAGGAAACATTTTCCGAAGATAAATGTTACTGAATATAACGCGTGACGCCAGAAAATCTAGTATGAAACGCATTCAGGTATTTTAAAACGCATTTTGTGCCACCTGCACTGATGGCACAAAAATTTTCTTCGTAGAATGAATAGTCATCTCATAGTGGTGAACGAACATGAATGAATTAAGATTCAGAAGTGTGACGAGTATACCAACACTTCAATGGGAACACAGGTCAACAACAATCTCTGCATTCACGACAGTAAGCGACAACTACTCATCGTGGAAAATACAACATAAATTAAACGTATAAAGGAATTCAAACAAAGAAGTGAGAGTCCGCAGGCACAAAAATTCTTCACCATGATCGTGCCTTACGCACAGCTGAGCAAAGCGAGCCCAGTTGGTCAGACCTCACAGCTGTCTTACGTCTTCCGTATAGGGTGAGTAGAGAAAACGTGCTTCAGCAGCTGGCAACACACGGTCCAAGTAAATAGCAACACGAATTGTAACATTATCAACTCAGAGCACATATCGAAGCGATTATAATTGAACATTCGAGAAGACATTTAAGCTAAACGTACGTATAAACAACAAAAACGGCGTTCATAAAATAAGCAGTATTAGCAGGAATTATAAATAGTAATAATACTCAAGTCAGAAAATTCAATGGTTAAAAGGATACCATTCAACCGCAAAAAGAATACCGAATGTAAACACGGAGCGAAAAAATACGAAGCCATCAAGACTTCTGCTACCATGACATATGAACAATAGTAGGAGTGCAAAATTATACAAAGTATTGGACAAAAAATACGATTAAGACAATTGTTCCAATCGAAGAATAAAGGATAAGACACTAACGCATGAGCCGCGGCTAATGAGAAGCAAAAACTGAATGCAAGAATAGGCCGACGCCTAGGCGCTGTGATCCTATGCTGGACAGGCGACATTCTCCAGCCTGAGCATGTCCTTGAAGGTCACACAACTGTGTGCGCACATTGTCAGGGAAAAATCGCTCTTTACCGGCTGGGTTTACTGAATTGAAACGGTGAAAGACCAACAGCGCAATCGGTGAGGTGTGCCCATTTTACTCCCACGCACCAGCCGCAGTGCTCTGTGTCGTTGTTGCACTCGGCTGTGCGATGATGTTCTCGGCAATGGTGCTTCTGTCGTTGCATCGTTGAAATCGACTTCTCGAAGCATTTCATTTTCAGCACTAACAGTGTGTCTATTGCATACTAAACAAAACCTTCAGCCGTTGCTCCTGCCTTTGAATTTGCTCGTTTACGTCGAGTGAATGTAAACTTGAATTTCATGTATTAGTTCTTGTGTTGCGAGAACTCGCAGAACAGATCAGTGATACTTCTACAGCTGCAGAAGGAGAAATGCTTTTATGTACGCCGCTGTCATGGCGGTTGCCTGCTAGAGTGCAGTAAATACATAAACGTCCAGGATTCAAGCTGCGCTGTGTGGGCAGATAAACTTTGGCTCGGCTCGCATGCTAATACGCAGATACAAACGCAGCGACTTCGCCTTGCAACAGGATAAGAAGAACGAATACTACGACTGCCTGCGAAGTGATCAGCCTTGAAGACCATCAAAACACTACGATAAGAATAATTTGCGAAACGCTTTTAATTACCTCACAAAGTACTAAAAAATTTCAAAAGTGACGAATCACGAGCATTGCATTTAAAAAACGAAAAGCGAATTTTACAGAACTCACGACTCGTCACTGTTGAATGCCCTTTAATTCGAAAGACAATAATTTTAATAAATATAAAACTTAGGAACGCACATGAAACTCCTCGCACCTAACAGCACGACTGAAAGCATCGCATAAAAGCAATGTGTTGCAATTAATACAATGACTCGAGGAAATATAAATAAATCATTTCAGCGATCAAGTGCGATATGGTTTGCACGTGGCTTGGTACTGAACGGTTTCACGACACAAGTAATTAGTGGCTGTCACAGATCTCTTTACTGAACTGAATACTAGCCAGTTACTGTTATCAACTTGGTGTTTATTAAGGAACCCAAAACTCTCGCCCTTGCTTACTGGAGCGTTCAAAAGAAAACCAAAAAACTGCAAAAATACCGTCGTTTGAACGCTTAACCAACAGCAAATCAAATTCACGAGTTGCGCTTGCTGATGACTCGGTGATGGCGTCACGAATGACAGACACCGAACCATCAAACAGCGGTGTGAGTAAGCCATCAAACCCTCACTCACACCATGTGTCGTGTAGCGCCAAGCTATTTTCAAAAGAATATAACTGCGCGTACTTTTGGTTTAACTAGTTAAAATTCAATAAGAAATAGCTCAAGAGCAGGAAAACTGTGCTTTGAAATTTCTAACGATTAAAAATTGGAATTAGATCACAAAATGCCGAAGTTTTATTAATTCGAATTAAACTCTACAGTTCAACGTGAATATAGTGCAATCACGATAATCTGAGAATTGAAACGCTTATAAGATCACAAATAAGGATGCGAGAGAACTTCAATATGAAAAAAAACTGTGAAGCACGAAATTATCACGAAAGGATATCCAACAGAATCACCGAGGACGAGGTCTCAAAATTGAAAATTTAATTTCGCTAGGATCAGAAATCGCCACCAGATCACCAAAGTAACACTCGACGAGCATCACCCGCCGCACAGCAGTCACGCCAGAACACTCGGTTCACTCAGGCCGCAAAATTCGCTCACTAGGGAGGGCAGGAGCGGGAGCGCAACCTGCGGCGCGCGAAGGGCCACACCCGCACCAGACACGCCACACACCGCCACCCAGCTAGCGCCTTCTCAATGAACTAAGTGGTAACTGCACGTCAGATGTCTCATACAAATAAATCTTCAACACCCACGAACGCAAGAAACGTGAAACAGGAGAAAACTAGTGTATCTTTTGACAAAAATAACGAGTAGTAACTACCAACCTAACACCAACACACGACATGATAATTGAAACAGTGCATTGACAACCTTGGTCAATGCGTGCATTCATAATTACCATACATTAGAGGCGAAAAAAGGTAACCAATTTAGGGTGAGCAGAAGATGCAGCAGCAAGCATACCATTAAAACAAGCCATACTTAGATTAGATATCACTTTTCAACACGACGCCAAATAAACATCAGAGGTAACAAACTGCTAACGCTAACAGCCCAAATTACGGCGGAGCCACACACGCGCGCGGCAGTACACGGAGCACGCACCGTGAGCTTGGTCACCACACTTAAAACCAGATGGGGAAAACTTCATTAGATGTAGTTCGCCGGCTATCATCGCAATAGCGGAGGTCAAATTAAATTTAACAATGTTAATGTATCATTCAGGTAAAAGTTGCTCAATTAGATTTCAGCATGCACGCTTCCTCCGTGTGAATAAACCTGTTCAGACAGAAATAAATCGATCATACAACAACCGGCTTGGCATTGTTCGACGAACTCCCTAACGAAACAACGCATTTCGATAGCACCAGGTGAGGGGAGCGAGCGCGGCGCTCCCGACACCGACCTCCCCACACGACCACAGCGCCACGATCACTGAATGACTGCACCGTGCACGGCCGCTGCGTGCACGCGACGGTGACGGCATGACGGAGTGTCAGGTCGGGTCGAACAGACCGTCGTGCAGGCACGTACAGGCTGCAACGCGCGACTACATTTCTCTCAAGAGCTACTTCGCTCATTTTATTGCCTCGGTTGCAATCGAAGTGCATTTAAGAGCAGTGCGGCCCTAATCGAAACTTAGCTAGCATAATACTGAATGATAACAAGGTGTAGTTATTAAACATTTATGAGGACCTGTATAATACAGAACTCTATTTCAATTTTACAAGGAGTTATAAGAAGCGCTGGTTTTAATTAAAATAATAATTCTAACTGAAATCGAGTGCCACTTTGAAAGTTTCTAATACCCATTCCCGATGCTACCAAGACAGCCGATGAGTTTCCAATTAATTCAGTCTCGTCATTTACCATGTAAATGCTTTACAATGGTCACTAGTTCTGATCCACTGAGAGCGCTCAATTTAGGAGCACGCGCATATTTTCTCCGTATCCTCCAACTGTTGCACGGCACCACGACGGAGAAAAAGGATGCATATCCGTAACTTCAATCGTGTAAAGAAATCATAACTAAGTGCACATACGCCACACACTTCCTCCAAACGTCCAGGCGGCAGACAGTGCCGCGATTGTGAAAATTAAAATACAAGAAGTGCACCCAAGACATACCCCAACAGAGCAATCGCAGAATTGCCACGAGGACCCAGCTAGTGTCAGAAGCCAGTAAAATTAAATACTCCAAATTGGAACACAGAGGACGAAAAACGTCAACTGAAAATCAACAAGAATTAGTTAGAGTAAACTAGTTTAAAACTCGCTAG
>JACJUY010000044.1:50364-60717 GCA_014220935.1 Platorchestia sp. MABIK
CCTATTCTGTTTCGACGCTGGGGACAACGGCACTTGTTCCACGTTTAGAGTAGAGGTGATTTAGAGGGAAGGAGCGGAGGTTGAGGGGGCGGGGGTCAGCTTGTTCGCGGTTCACGTCACCGCAAGGGAAACACCACTGTGACACAAGTTTACACATCACGCCACTCTGATCGGCTTGTTAAAATGATCAGAACTGAGTCATTGAGACACTGAAGTTTACTTTCACTATTTAGTTAGGTAGAGGGCACATTCACGGTCACGTAGTTCTAATTTCGTATTTATTGGAGTTTTCCTTCCCTCACATTCTGAACAATTTAGCTCCGGTGACATGGAGCGTGCGTTCACGGTGAACGCACGAGGAGAGAAGGAGAAGTACGAAGGTAGGAGCATTCAAGTCTTTTCGTAAAAGAGCACTGGGTGTCGTGACGTCACGGACCCAGAACGAATAGCAACCGAGATAAAGAGAGAGACGCCCCCTGGCGACAATATGTGAAAATTTCGAGTCAGCTGTACGACAATTTGGACAACAACAACAACGCGACCAGTTGGTCGGCGTTGGTATCTGCAAGAATGGCACCTACAATTAGAACGAAAAAAGGTTTTTTCATCAGATGTGAAAATAATTCTAGAGATCATCCTGATATCAAGTGCTTCCATTATCCTCGTGCAAATTTTAAAGAGAGGATAAGAGCAAGTGGAAATGAATTTTTAGGTTCAATTAAGGAATCAAATTTGTGCAAACATTTTGTGTGTAGCCGCCATTTTCAAAAAACACATTACCGAAGAATCTTTTCAAAATTCAAAACGAATGTACTTAAAAACGGTGTGGTGCCATTGCCTTATAATGACAAGTATTTAAGTATTGGATTTAAGATATACAATTGTCATCATGTGTAAATCTAGTTCGGATTTATCAGTATGTTTCCAATCCGTGAATTGGCTGATGGCAGTACAATTTTGCTGATAGCTTTCGGGACACTTTGAGATTTTGTAGAAGAATAATTAAACAGGTGAATTAATTTTGAGAAGAGTAATTAAAAGTAATAGTTTCAAATATTTTTGGTAAATTTATTTGAATGGTGCGAATTGGAATGGATGTTTTTTGTTTATAATTTGAAAATTTTTACTAGCTGGATGGCTAATTAGGGATTATAATATCATTTGTATGTAGGGGAATGAATAATTTTTACAGATGGTAGAACTTATTCTGATGGAATTTTTCTCGAAGTGCTTCAACAAAATTGTTAGGTATAAATGTGTTCTACTGAACTTACAAACATTTCAAACATCATTCAAATGTGTACTTCTACTGAAATAAAAGCTCTATTTTTTTGGTTCTATTTTAGTGGTGTTGCCCATGTACAATTGTGTTTAAAATATATATCTTTTGTAAATTTGCCCTTGTACAATACAATTGTGAGAACATTTTGGCATCAAGATTGGTTTTGGTGCTATGAAGCTTGGAATCACTGCCATATCCACAACATAACTGCAGTTTATTTTTGGTCAATATTGAGTGTAATGTCAACAATTTTAATAATTTCATTGCCATAAATACGTAATATGGTAGATTTTAAGACGTTTAACATGAATGACATTGTGCTCGTAAATACTTAGTTTCAAGTTATTTAACTTTGAAGTTATAGGAACAGCGCTATGAAATGGGTTTCCCTTGCAAAAGCAGAGCATTTATCAACAATGCCGCAACTGCTCGGAGCGTGGGAAAAGTTATTGTTTTCGCAATATATGGCATAATTTGATATTAGCTGATCCTGCAGGGCCTGTAGGGCCTGAACCCACTTCAAGGATATTTTAGTTAATAACGCAGTAAAGGTTATCACCCAAAAACATTAACGGAACTGGGTTAGTGAATACTGAAATTGATATGCAGTTCACATCAATTTCATTATAGCGGCCACCGTAAAACATTAGCGAAACCGTAGGAGTGAATATCGTATATTTAAGTATTCACTATTCCACTCCCGCTGATATTTTTGGGTGAAAACTTTTGTTGTGTTATCAACTAAAACATCCTAGAAGTGTGTTCAGGCTCTGCGAGGTCAGCTAATAATAAATTACTAAGTACCCAAACAGCTCCAGCTCAAGCGCGCAACTGACTGAAAGTGCTATGGAACACAAAACGGTAAATGTGAAGCGTTTGCTAATAATCGAATATCGAATTTTGAGTGCCGAAACATAGTTAATTATATCAAAATAAAGAAGTTTTCTTTCATGCACTTTTCGTCGCAAATGACTATTTTACGATTTATAGCGGTAAATTAGTTACCGCAACTCCAGTCTTAGAAGCGGAAAGTAATTCACCAAGTGCGTCGTATGGCAACACTGCAGTGGACGCTTCCTTCCAACGCGCTTGAATGATCGAACCCGTTCCCGCCATCTAAAACCTACCGCTCGAACTCGTAAAATACTCATTTGTCGCAAAAAGTGTATAGAAGAAAAATAGTTTATTTTGATGTTATTACCGTGATTCAAGGAACACAAATTCAAAAATAGATGAGTGGCTGTTTAATCGAGCGCATTCGTCATCAGAGACAAAACTAAACCTACCGCTATACCTCGTTAAATACTCATTTGCGACGGAAAGTGCATAAAAGAACACTTGTTTATTTTGATATAATTAACTGTTTCGGGACCAAAAATTCAAAATTCAATTATTAGCAAACGCTTCACATTTACCATCAAAACTTCAAAAGTTGAATAACTCAAGAATAACGCATCAGCGAACAGAATGTCATTCGTGTATAACGTTTTTAAATGTGTTCCTTCAGTGATCCTTGACAACAAAATTATTAAAATTGTTGACAACATTAAAATCAATATTGACCTTATTAGTTACCATCATTTGAAATGTCAATCATTCCGTGCATCCATACATTGAAAAATTTATACTGAGAAAAGGATTGCTGATGAATAAATTTACAGAAATTTACTTTGGGTTTTGGTAAGGTTAGTTTGCCAACCATCTAAGGTGGTGGCATATTCTTTCAATTCTGGATATCTTTTAAAATAATTATTTAAATACTATTTAAGTAATTCAAATTGTATTAGTTTAAATTAAGAATGCATTTTTAAAATCATTCAAATTGTAGACTTATACTCAATTTTTATATCGTAAAAATGTTTTCTTGGCTTGACAATTAATAAATCTACAATGCTATTATGAATGTGTTTAAATGTACTGAGTATGACATGTGAATATCTTTTTAACTTGGATTCCTCTCTTCGATACACTCTTTTTTTTGTAGTAGTTAGGGAGGCTTAAACTAACTTGTCATCTTAATCTTAATCTTTTAACTTGAGTATATTATAGGCCAAGTTTTTGATCTGAATTAATCATGCTTGTTTAGAATTTATTTGAGAGAATCTGAATTATCATTACTTCAATCTAACTTATCTCACATCAGAGTTGTATTATGCACAACTGGTATTTTGCAAGCTCTGTAATCTTGTTATGAGGCATTGAGAAACAATCCTAACCTTACATAACCTATCTCATCAAACCAAATAGTACAACACAAAGGTTTTCCTTGGAGGAACAATTATTCAAGAAATTAAATGTTACCACATGCTCATGGAGATAGTTTAAATATTTCTTTAATATACTGATTTGCAACATGGTCAAATAGAAATGTGGAAAATATGAAAGTAAAATCAGGATATAAACATGTTAATTACAGTTCATGGGATTCATTTTTAAATTGGTTGATGAGTTAACTATTTAAGATATAAAGGAGAAAATGCATACTTATGTCATTAACACATTTATCATCTAAGTTAATAATTATAGCTTATATCACAAAATATCTCTCAAGCTTTTTATACAATTAGTAACAGTGCAAAAATGGAATAAAAATGAAAGTTGTTGGAAAATTTTAAAGTTACTTTGCAGTGGCAATCAAATGAAATGCCTGCTAAGGGCGTAAAATATTTTCCTCATGTAAATGTGACATTCACGAAAAATTTATTTATTCAAACCTGTCAATTAAATAAAGGTATTCAGGTAATGATCACTTATTCAAATTACTAAATGGCTAATTATTTGAAAATTTTTCTTCCACAAGTAAAGTATCAAAAATGATGAAGTTAGATTGACAAATATTTGGATTGGTTCAAAATTAATGGATTGTAATAAAATATTTCAGAAGATAATTGCAGAGAGTGATTCAAGAAGTGTTGAAACTTTGCTAATGAGTGTTGCGACAATATGCAATCTTATGAATGTATAATAATTTTTCCTGCATCAAAACTGTATGGCACATAACATGGATAGTATGTTTACAAGGGAGTCATATTTGAATGTAAAAATATGAGTTTTCAGCAAAATCTAATGGTGGCCTATAAATTTCAACGTTGGTATACCGGTGGGAATGGGCGGCAAAGTTGCTGAAGGGGGTTTATCAATTTAGAATAAATTATTTGAATTCATTATATAAGCACTCATATTGGGCTAATATGGTAGGCTTCAAGATTGAAAATAGCAATAGACTTAGTTTTTGTGGTTAAAGGAGAAGTAGAAATGTAAAAAAATGAGAGTGAAGAAGAATTTAACATTCATGCTCTCAGCAAATATTTTATTTGCCATTATTTCAAAGTGAAAGGGCTTGAGAAAAGTAAACAATATGAGTGTGTAGGAAAACTCACGTATTTAAGTTATTGATTTTTTGGGAATCCTGTCATTATAAATGTGTTATGGATTTGAGTATTCATTGCTTTTCAAAATATCCTATTACCACTTCATAGGGTTCATGTTTTCTCTAATATGTTGAACACAAATGCAGATGTACAGTGCTAAATTGATAGCAAAATGTAAACTCGTGTCAAGCTGATAGTTCATGAGGTTACTTCATTTTATGTATATACATCAAACAGAAATGCAAGGCCTTTTTAAAGTACTCAACTAATGTCAGACCTCTGTGCTTTAGATTTCCAGCTGTGTGAAATGAATTTCACAATTGAAGTAGATATGCTTCATTCAAGTGACATGTGCCGTTGAATAATTCCGGATTGTTTTTGTGAAAATGTAGTACAAATTCACTTATTGATGATTTTTACAAATTTTGAACACTGATTGCTAAGTAGATACAATGTTGAACATCGATGACTGAGTAAATATCCTTTTGTCTGAGCTTAGGGTTAAATAGGCTTTCTTATGTTAAAATAAAATGGGTGTTTATTTTGTTACGAACCACTTTTTTCCGGTTCACTGCTGTCTAGTTTTTTCAGCCCCTACAACTTTCTTCTTTAACTTTGATCTTATTTCATGAACTTTGTTCTCATCTTACTGTTTCTATGCCCTTTCTGCATAGATTCTGCATTCCCTTAACTCCATACTAAATGGATCCTTTTTCCTTCCTCTTTTTGGATTGCATTTGTTGTGGATAGGGAGGCTTAAACTAACTAATAATCTAATCTTTGCATTTGTACTTTTTTCCTTAATTATCATAATGAAATTTGACTAAATCTTAAATTCTTTTCAAATTTTTGGTTTTGAGTGCAGTAATATTACACGTACATGTAGCAACGATCAACATTTCATGGACAATCTACATTGTGAACCACAACTGAATCATCATTCTAAAAAATACACAATTAATGACAACCAGTGGAGGTTAAGTGTTTCCATTCAATGTTCTTTGTTGTAATTTATAATTTTTAAACGTATTTTCCTCAGAAAAAAAACTAGTTTTCATTGGAACTGACTTGAAAAAGCAATAATAGTTTAAAAATGGACCCAAATTGCGCGCATTCTTTGCATTTTCCTCTTTATTGTGCAGGTGGACCAAGTGGCATCCAATCAACCTATGCAGGTTGTCAGTCACTGCCTTAGATGTTTCCCCTTCAATGAAGACGGGGCTTTGCACTTCACCCACTTCAATGATAAAACGCAAGTTTTCATTCGCTAATCAACTTGATACAGCAAGTGAATCCACAGATTATCAAAAATATTCTACTCAAGCATCTACGAAGAAAGCATGCTCAACCTCTCAAGCAGCCTCAAAATGATCCTGTTCAACCCCTCCGTCGGCTGCCAAGAGATTTTGTTCCAGCCCTTCAGTCACAAAAAAAGCCTCTTCTGCCTCTAAATCGGTTGAAAAAGCTGCTAATTGGAGTATCCATAATGTTACCATTGCATCTTCTCAAACACCTGAAAATGTCACTACAAGAACGTCAATCTGTCTTCCAGGCACTTCAATATCCAGTTATACCTTACGAACAACGTCTGAAAGCACTTCTCAATCTGAAAACGACAGGAGCTGTCAAAATTTTCAGTGTGCAAGTCCAAAAAATCCTTATTGTGATCATATTAATAATCCTCAATCTGCTGAAAGTTGTTTGAGGAAAAAAATTGAAGTTCCAAATAAACCATCTTGCAGCAGGAAGTTATGTCCATGCCTACGTGAAAATTGCTGTGGAGTCTCTCATGCGAGCCCCCCTTGCCTCCAATTGCGAGACGGTTTCGGACCATCAGCTGGGAGAAACATTGGATTTCTTAGCAGAGGTATGAAGATTAAGTTCTAGGTACAATTGAAAGTATAATGGCACAATGATAGTTTACACATACGGTTCTGTTGTTGGCTTGTATTTGTTATTAAGGGTAGGAGCAAGTAACTTGAATTTGCGTTGTCTGATGTTAAATATATATATATATATATATATATATATATAAATAAATCTTTTTCCATTCAGGTTTGCATCCGTGAAGGCTATTTCCATAACAGTAATTCCTGCGCTAATCGTGTGATAGTAAATTGCTGGATGTAACGTGGTTTCTATCAACTCATTACATTACTAGTTGAAAATATGTATGTTCCTCTCCTTTTACTTTACTTTTTCATTTCCCTTCTTGACCATTCCCATCCTTCCCAGCTTGCACTTCCGTATACTTGGGATTCCGTGATACTTATGATCCTGCTCACCATTTCACTGCATGCAGTTTTTCATGGACATCTCCATTTCAGTCATACCACATATTTCTTTTTATCTTTTATCCCAGGGGGAAAATTTGTCCTGAAAATATGTCCTGAAGTGAGAGTGCTGTGCGCAGGCGGCCTTTGTAGGAATACTCTTTGTGCATAGATTTCACATTCCCTTTATTCCATACCAAATGGTGCCCTCATCATCTTTTTTTTTTTGAAACACCTTAGCTGTGGTTGGGGCAGCGGAAACTAACTTTATTGCGAATCAAGTCTTCCACTTTCCAATTTTTATAGTGTCCATAAGTACCATCTACAACACAAAAATGCTGCTTTGTTACGAGTTTGTTTATTCATCTTCTCCCAGGTTCCGGAGCAGAAGGAATTGGACCCTCCAGTCATAGAGCTGAAAGAAGAAGAGAAAGCGGGTGTAGTCATGTTCAAAGGAAATACGGAAGTCGGATGAATTTTTGCATCCGTTGAAGTCGAAGATGCTGCTATTTACATCTCGGGTTATATTGCCATGAAGACCGACGAATATCACGAAAGAGTTAAAAACACCTCGTTAAGTAATTGCAACGAATGTGGTTCAATTTTAACTCAAAGTGATTTAAACTTTCATCTGTTTGTTTCCTTTAAACAGTACGTTCAATCAGATGATCCATGCAAAGAACTGAAGTACTGCAGTAAGTCTTTTGTTGGTGATGTTATAGGTTCTGAAAGGGTGTTTCTTTACCTGTTTAGCAAAATCAGCCATTTGCCTGGCTTCTGTAAGACAGTTCGGGGAATAATCTATTCCAACTGTCTCAAGCCTAACACTTGCTGCTCGCAGATTATGTTCTTCCTCGTCAAGTTTTTCGTAAAGTGTAGAACTTTACAGTCTATTAGAGCCTACAATAGATTATTGAGACAAACATCTGTGAAAGAGAAGTTAGACAAAATAATGCACAATTAAGTTTCTTCCTTCGATGAAACCTGATCCCTAAATTGCCCCATTTTGGTAAGGCCGATATGACCCAGACCCAAAATATATACATTTTATCATCATAGGGGTGCAACTTCTGTATCCAAGGGAATTGGCGATCCCAGGGGGAGTATGTGAGGCCCCGAGTAGAGAGTTAGGTAGGCTTTTTTTGTCGAAATTAATTTTCTTTTATTATGGGATGGACAATCTTTTTTTTGAGTTCACTGCTGTCCTGTTTCTCAGTTCCTACTACTTTTTCATTAAACTTTTATCTTGTTTCATGAACTTCTTTCCGAACGTACAGTTTTAATGCACCTTGTGCATAGATTCCGATTTCCCTCAACTCCATATTTAACGGTGCTTTCTTCCATCTTCTACCTCGAACGTCTTTGTTGCGGTTAGGGAGCCTTAACCTAACATCTGATCTCGAATCAACGTTGCACAAAATATCGACATAGCTTTTTTAATATCGTAAATCACGCACTAAGAGTCCAGGGCTTCGCAAGTTTCAGAAACGTTTATCTTCACTTTCCAGCTTGCGTATTAATGTTTCAACTTTTTTTCAAGCATTGATTTTTTTCCTTTCACAATTTCTGAATTTAGCGACGACAGTACTCCTAAGGTGTGGTAGTAGCTGTATTGTGTTCCAAAATTGTAATGTGTTCCCATGCTAATTGTCTCTCGGTTATTACAGGGTCGGCCAGAAGTAACTTACCCTTCTAATTTGATGATAAATGTAATACCATGAACGCTAGGAAGTTGAAACTGATTTATTGGAAAAAATATTCATGGTTGATCAACACAATTGTTTTTAACAGGAAGAGAAAGGGTATTGTTGGGAGAGTGCTTTCCAAATAACTTGGTTTTACGATTTGGTAACATCCCTTGGCCTTCTTGTTCTCCAGATTTGTCCCCATGCGACTTCTTGTGGGGCTCCCGTAAGTCCCGAGTTTA
Organism: Platorchestia sp. MABIK; assembly: GCA_014220935.1. Lineage (NCBI taxonomy): Eukaryota > Metazoa > Arthropoda > Malacostraca > Amphipoda > Talitridae > Platorchestia > Platorchestia sp. MABIK. The sequence goes on from JACJUY010000044.1 coordinate 59,218, forward strand.
TGTAGCCAAGTTAACAAATTTACAGGAACTTAAAAACAAAATTTATTATGAAATTGCTCAATTCTCGCCAGATACGCTAAGGAGCATTATGGAAACGACAAAGAAAAGAGCCCTAATTTGCCTAAACAGCCGTGGCACTCATTCGAACGTATTTGAAACTTAGCGTTGATGAACCATAAAATGTTATTCTTTCAAATAAAACAAATTTCAACTCCCTAGCGTTTATAGTTTTCCTTGTATTCGCAAATTAAAAGGCTCGGTTACTTCTGGCCCTCCCTGTTAATGTATGGCGATTGGTGTGATTTTTCCAGTTACAGTATTATTTGTTTGAGAGTTCTCTTCACGTTGTTCTTGATGTCATAGCGGAAGGGTATTTCTAAGAGATTTCAATTCTGCATGATAGATTTCAAAAAATGTGTATTTTACGTTTCGAGCGTCTTGATCACAGCTGAAGTCTTATAATTTGTTATGTCCAACCGGAAAGGAAATGAGATTTGTAATTTCTAAGCGGTGACTGGAGGAAACATAAGTGTGGCCAACCTGTTTTCTGGTGGAGGACCCATTCATGAAGTACTGGAATTTGGTAAAGAAGTGAATGTATTCGGGAAATATGATAAATCTGAGTGGACCCACACAGTTCAAGAGTGGCGAGGTTGTGTTTTAAGGTTTTTATTACGGTTTGGCTAAGTCCTAGAGGCTTGTAGCAGTTGGTATATTCTGTGGCACAGTTTAGAACCAAAATAGCTGAGCGCACTGCGCTCCTATACTTTCTATACTGCGCTGATTTGAGAAGGGGTTCCAGCGCGGGTAAGACGCTCGGCCAAAGTGAGGGTGGGAGCTGGAACCTCAACTTTGGGGCCCTAGCTTCAATCCTTCCGCATTTATTGTTCCCGTGCATCCATGTACCCTGATTCTTCAGGTAAAAGTTACGAATTTCAGCTATATTGGCCTCAATCTTTGTTCATATGGTGATTGAATCCTTATGATGACGGGTAAAAAGAAGCAAACGTTGTGATATGTGTTAAAATGTCCATGACGGCTCCTTTTCAGGTCGCTCATGCTAAACGGTAGTTGACAACATTTATGTAATGCTATATCGCTGTGTAACGAATGAGGGTGATGTTCTGGAGAATTGTTGTGGCCTGACGAAAGGAGGGCATACTTTTTGTGTTATGCCAGCTATTGTTGAAGTCGGACATGAGTTTTGTATTTTTTGGTGAAAAGTGTATTGTATCGAGTTGTATCGCACTTGACTGAGTAAGATGGAATATGCGAGCAATAACGTGGTAATTGCAGTAATCTGTATAGATAGCGGAGAAAGGTGGAAGACACTCATGACCTCAGCGTACCACCCTACAACAGCGCAGTAACTTTGGTAGAAATGCCAAAGCGACAACTGAATAGTCTATTTGACCGAAGTTGTCGTTAACTGAGTTTATTATTATTTATTTATATTATAATTAACCGGAGCAAGTTGCATATTATAGGATGTGTGCCGTA
>JACJUY010000044.1:80142-113745 GCA_014220935.1 Platorchestia sp. MABIK
CAAGTCTGGTACACAGGTGTTGAACTCTTATTCTTTTTTTGTGTGTGTGAGGATTGAGGAGGGAATCATAGGCCGTTACAAAGGCCCCGACACTGTCGGCCCTCAATTCCAAGTCCAAGTTTAAGTTCATGCCTTAGTGTCTCATGTTCAGATAATTTGTCATCAATTACTATGCTCTTAGAAGTAGTCATTAGTTGATCCTAATTTTTGCTAATTTTTCAAAGTGGTACAACTAACCTTAGGCCCTATTTACAACTAACCTATATTTGTGGTCCAAAATTAGCTAGTCCTAAATACAGTAACACTCTCTGCAACAATATGGTAAGCCGAACAATCCCTATGCAACGTACAAATTTCAACTTACGGGTAGTTACGCAATAATAAACTGGTAGATGGCAAGGATCGAACGCATGTATCGAAAAAAATGAAGACTGAACACTAAGCTCGGGAGCGGCATGGAATTGTTCGGTTAATGTTCTTACTAGTTTTGTGCACAAGCGATACGTGACTCCGGGCCACGGTATACCATGCTCCGGGCCCGGGGTTTTGAGAAACTCAACGAGTTTCCCAAAGCAAATTTTTGAATGGAATCTGAGAACAAGCTATTGGGAGAACGTATGTTGGGGCATGCAAAGAAATTAATTATGCAAAAGATCATTCGCGTTGAATTGGGAGACCTGTGGATGACTGGCTTTTAATGAATGTTGGAGGCGAGAGACATGAGTGGGACTGCATGAGGTGGAAAAAAGAGATTGAGAGGCGAACAAAAGAGTATGAATTTAATAAGTGGAAGCTTAGCACGATGCAAAAGCCTACACTAATCTGGTATTTGGAAAAGGAAGTGAATAAGTGTGAGATGTTCTATGATGGTAGTTTTGGTAGCCAGCTCTTGTTTGCTGTGAGGTGTTAGGCATTGAATGTGAACAGACGCACATGGAGGTGGAATGAGAATAATAATAGATTATGTCAGCAGTGTGATAGTAGAGTGGAAGAAACAATTTAACATTTTGTGCTGGAATGTAGCAAGTATGAGAAAGAGAGAGTAAGTTTCATGAATCTGGTGTTTGAACAGTAAGGAGAGAATGAATCGTATACCAGATATGCTGAACATGATTGTGGTATGAACTATCTTGCTGGATTGGATCAGGAGTGTAATTTGAGTATCATTAAAGCCATGAAAATTTGATTGTCATGTAGAGTGGGTTGTAATTACCCAAAATGCCTAAGTGGGGGGGGGGGTGTTTTGACGTACTGGTTATCCCAGTGTTGCCGTCCAATGGCATTTGTGGGTCCTGAGTAGTTTAGTAGACAAGTCTGGTACACGGGCGCTGAACTCTTTGTATAAATATTGTGAGTATTGCGGAGGGAATTGTAGGCTGTTACAAAGGCCCCGACGCTGTCGGTCCTTAAGTTCAAGTTCGAGAGTGTAGAAATGACGCGCATTCTAGCAAATGCAATGGTTCTGTCAAATCTTTAATAATTGTTGCATTCATTCTAGAGCGATACTGATACATTACATCGATAAATCTTCTCACTGGAATTTCAATGTTTTTCGCTGATTTAATTACATTGCTGAATTATTTATCAGTGTTTGCTAGCCGGTTGCATAAGTAAAGGTATGCTTTACGCTAAAACAAAAACAAAAATTTGTCTTTGGTGTGATTAGTATTAGTTATAAGTTTTATTCAGATGTAAAGTTCAAACATATGTTTTAATATAATATTTTCTATTCAAAATGAGTATCGTTTAGAAGTTTCATTTTTACGATAACTTGAAAACCAACAAAAATTACGTCCGGTACATGGCACAAAAAATTACATACAAGGTAAATGCGCATCACTTTTGAGATATTCTAATTACAAATTGCTGGTGCAGGCAAGTTCCGACACGTCTCTACATCGAAAGCAATCGGAGAAGAAATGGCGGGTGATTCGCTTAAACTCGATTCTGATCATGAATTCTTAACTAATTACTCCTCATTTGATTATGTGGCAGTGTTTAATTTGTATGAATCTGCAGTAACAATTAAAGAATCTTTACGTTCCAAGAAGACTAACCTTGTCGAGTTAGATTCGTAAGTTTGTTTAGGATGAAAATATTTGTTATGAAATGCCATACTACCTGTACTTTTTGTAATGTACCAACATCCTCTCTCATGTCATTGAGATTCTTAGTGTCCAATAGTATTTTTTTTGGCATGTTGTTAAGCGTTGTTGTGTTTTGTTCATTAATAGTTAGATTATGTTATTGAGATTTCACCTTCCATTTGGTATATTTGCTTCAAAAATTTAGTAGCTAACAATTTTAAAATAAAAACTATATTAGTAGTATTGTTATATTGGTAGTGATGTATTATTTTATATTTTAGGAATTTGCGTAGGAAAGCCAAGTAATTATTTCACGATTTTTAGGTGTTCTGGATTTTTTACAGTTATTCACTATACCTTCAGTCTGATTGCATTTGGAATTCATTATAAGCCAAAAAGGTACATTAAGGAAAGCAAACAAATTTTCCCATGAATTTTTTGAAAAGGTATAAAAATACTTTCGGAGGGAAATAAGCCTTTGGGTATTCACAGCATGTTTATGACATTCAAATAAACAGTTGTAGCCCTAAAAATTTTGAAATTTACCCATACCCCCCTCCCCTCCTCCCTCCATGGGAAATTCTTTAAAATTTCAATTTCTCAGCCAACATTGTACATAGAGACAAAAAATTTTTTATATCGATTTATAATCAAAATATCTACGATAATTAGGAAAGGGCTTTTGTTTGTGCTAAAAAAAATAAAAATTGACAACCATTTGAATATTAAAAATATAGTTTTTTTTCTATGGACTATGAAAAAATTTCTAATCAACTTTTCAAAAAATCTCTCCCCAGCATTTATTGTACTCACTTTGCTCTTCATGATGCAAAAAAATCTCCTCAATAGCTTCAAAACTGCAGGAGAAATTGCCCGTCAAAGTCTATGAACCATACCTAGAGAAAATGTCGGTCAAAGTTACCAAACACCATAGTGCAGAGTATACATTGTTTCCTTTATTTGATTTCATTTTTTTTTATCAGAACTTGAAAATTAATAAGTCTAAAACATTTCAGATAAGTCTTCAATAGTTGTAATAAGTCACTAACACCTGCTGCAAACTGCAGAGGGCCTCGAACGGTTTTTCTCTATGAAATATTCAAGAATTAAAAATAAATACTTCCAGAGTAAAATAAGCTCTGAGGTATTCACAGCATGTTTATAACACTCGAATAAACATTTATAACCCATAAAGTTTTAAGAATTTACCCACATCCCCTTCTCCCATCCCCTCCCCCCCACCCAGAGGCAAATTTCTTAAAATTTTAATTTCTCAGCCAATATTGTACATAGAGACGACTAGTTTTTTTTTGTTCAATTTACAATGAACATATCTACAAATGTTTGAGACAGTTTTTTTGATATCGCCTCAGAATTTTTTTTTCCAAAATTTAGAATTTTTATACTCAAATTTTTTATTATTTTTGCAATAAAAAAATTTCTAATCAACTTTTCTAAAAACTAGATCAGGTGTTTATAGTACCTACCTTGATCTTTACGGTGCAAAAAAGATTTCCTCCATAGGTGAAAAACTGTAGCTGGAATTGCCCCTCAAAGTTGAAAATGCATCTTCAGCCAAAGCAAACAGCTGCATTTGATATTCTAGGCTTTTCACACGATGGGACAAGCACAAAACCACTCACTAAGAAGGTCAAGAGACCACTAAACCTCTCAAATTAATGGACAGTGGTCTAAAAACAAAGAAAAAACTTTTGGACCCACCAATCAGAGCTGCAGCTAGTCTCTCTGCTCGCAACTGCAGGGGAGGGGGGGCAATTTGGGGGTAATTATGGGGGTTTGGGTTGCCAACACGGGACAAATGACGTTTCTACGTGATAGAGGGAGGGTTTAGGAGCATTTTCAAGCAATAATTTCATTTTCAGTTGTAGGCCCCAAAAAAATGTTTGCTTCCCTTAAGAAGAGACTGAAAAATTAGTTCAATATTGATTTTTGGCCTTTCACGGAAATGAAAAATTCCGTTCTGAAGAATCACTAGAGGAACACACTTAAAAACGTTTTACATGAATGACATTCTGCTTGCTGACGCGTTATTTTTGAGTTATTCAACTTTGAAGTTAAAAGAACGTTGTTTAAAAAAGTGAAGGAACAGACACGTAAATATGCTGTAATACGGTATTAACACAACGATGGGTGAGGTTAGGGTAGGTCATGTTAGGTTAGTTAAATAAACTGACCTAAAATAACATAAATCAACCTAAAATAGCTTACCTTAACTCACCCAAACCGAGACTGTTAGTTTCCCTCCAAGAAGTGGGCGTGTCCCGCCAGAAAAGTGGGCGTCACCCAACAATGCGGCGACCAAGCGACCGACCATATTATGGATTCCTATCTGAACATAATTATTGTTATATCTCAAAAATAACGCATCAGCGAGCAGAATGTCATTCATGTAAAACATTTTTGAATGTGATCCTTTAGTGATTCTTTGGAACAATATTTATAATTTCCGTGAAAGGCCTAAAATCAATATTGGCCAAAAATTAGAATAGAAATGCTTCAGGATAAAGTGGAACATTTGATTTTAGGAACCCTAAAATAGACTGCTGTGCAAACTGCTAGAAATCTATTAAAGTGGAATCTGTTTTCTGCGTGAATAATAAAATCTGTCTTAAATTATGTTACAAAAATTGAGTCAAAACAGAATAATAGGTAGGGAAAAGATAAAATTTGTTAATAGAATTTGAGTGAAAGTATTTAGGTAGGGAAAAATTTTGTGGAGGGTATGCAAGAAAATTGAATACAAAAATCATTTGTGTTAAAATTGGCTGATTTGTGAAGGGCCGTTTTTTTTTATTTTGTTACAATAAAAGAAGACTTGAGTTGGAATGCAAGAAGTAAAAGAAAGAATATGAATTGAATAAATAAAAGCAACATGAAAAAATTTCAATTAATTTGGGATGCTAGAAAGAATTTCCCAATAGTAGAGAATAGAGATACTGTTTAATTGAAGTTCTGGAACTCATCTCCTGTTAGTAAAGCTTAAAGTGTGAACAGATACACATGAAGCTAGTATGAACGGAAAATTAGATTATTTATGCAGTGTGACATAGAAATACAAGCAGCAATAGAACATCTGGTTGTGGAATCAACAAAATGTGAGCATAAAATTATTTGTTGATGAATGTATTGTTTGAGCAGTATGGAGAGAACCACTGGTATGCCAGATGTGCTGACTGAAACTCTGACATGAGATTGTTTGTAAGGTTGGAGGAAAAATGCAACCTGACTGTAGTTAGTAGGCCTGTAGTGAAAAATAAAATTTTTTAAAGCAGTGTGTGGAAGATTCTGATGACCTGCATTGCATGAGAATGTGTTTTTGACTACCTGGGTCTCTCAGTAATGTCCTTGTGATTGCTGTTGCATGTAGTAACTGAGGATGACTGACAAGTGATTCTCTTGAATGAGTTGGATTTGTAGGAAAAAAGTTGAGGAAAAAAATCCTGTTATTTATATGCATGCTCCAAGTCTTGTTCATTCTTGAGCTTGCTTGATTAACTTCTGGTGAAAGTAAGGTTTGGGTGTACATATTGTATATCCAATTAATGAACTAACAGGATGTGTTATATGTTAGGCCATTGCAAGATAGGTTGACTGGGGCCTCTGTACTATGGAGGGAAAATAATGCTTCCCTAGAATAAACTGAGCTCGCGTATCATAGATACTTGCAAAACGTACTTCTGTCACGATCTTCAAATTTTTGTTAGCTTCTTAGCTCATAGCTTGTTAGCTGAAAAACTCAAAGCTTCTTAGCTCAAAAACTCAAAGCTTCTTAGCTCAAAAACTCAAAGCTTCTGAGCTCAAAAACTCAGAAGCTTGTCAGCTCAAAAACTCAAAGCTTGTTAGCTCAATCGCTTTTCCGCTTGACTACTATTGCAAGTTTTGCTACTTTGCCGTGTAACCACCTGAAATTCGGGAAATTATTGGAAGTGTATTGCAGCAATAGAAAAACTGTTGATGAACCTTGACTTAATAAATATTAGTCAGCAAAACTGACGTTCCTTCTATCCCTGAAATACCAGGAAGATTCCAATGGAATAACCAGCCTGAGAAATTACGGCTTTTTATTGATCAACTGACGACCCTTAGGTATCCCTAAGACAGGGACATTATGGAAAGGGTGGCATCCAAACATGGACCAACCCACATTTATCTATCATTGTACAATGCCTAAGATAACTCATTTTACCTTCATTCATTCATGTTTGGTTGAAATGAACAAAATAATCGTAAGTAAAGCATAATTTTTCAACATCCTGTGAATGTAGATTTACTTTTTAAAAACTAAAATCAAAACTGAAATAATTTAATTTCTAAATTGTTGGTGAGCTAATTATTACTTGCGTCAATTATGCTAAAATCAGGATATTACTTGAGGGCAATATAAGGAGCATAAGTAGCATTTTCTGAATGTCACCACTGGTTTACAATCCTACCTAAAAATTATTGTAGCTATCGATACACAAATTTTTCAGAAGCATTATAAGTTAAAACTTCCTTTAATTCTTAGTGGGACAGCTATGAGATAAAATTTAAAGGTAGAAAGTTACAAAAAATATAATGGTGCTTGACTGAGTTGAGAAATTAAAATGCAAAGTTACTGAAGACCTCATTGAAGCATAGATATGCAATAAATTGGATTTATGAATGCCAAATAAAAAAGCCATGTCATGTAAGTTTTAAAATTGCCATTGATACATGTTGATCTGGCAGTCTTTGAAGATTAATTACTCTCTATTGTTGAATTGATATCTGCTGCTTTATTGATTTACAGTAGTTTCTAAATTAGGAAAGGGATAACTATCATGGGTAAATTTCAAGCTTTTTATTCATTTTCTTTGTTTAATTAGTTTAATGTGGGATTGTTCATTACACAACGAATAGAAAATGAACTTTGAGTTGTATTAGTTTATATATTGAGTGGTGTGTTCATTCTCAGGTGGTACCAGAACGAGTTGCCAGATGTGATCAAGAGTCGCGAGGTGCCGCATCTCAAGCATGAGGAGCTGGTGAAGCTGATGCAGTGGAAGCTTGCGCGGGGGAAGTTCAGACCTCGCCTGGTGGACCTCGTTACCAGTAATCCAAAGGACCTGGTAGAAGAGATCTCTACAGAGGGCTTCAAGCTTTCAAAAAGGAATTCTGCAAAAGCCATCTCCACTCTATGTAAGGAAAGCACCTTAGCTCTATGTATTTAGTGCTATTACTCCACATTTATGTTACAGGGTCTTGAATTTGATATTCTGCATTCACTTGAATACTTACAAAGTTTTTGTTTGTTAATATATGACAGATAAGGGATATGTATAAATCCCGAACGTGGGGCCACCGGCGTCGTCAGGTAGTGAAGAAAAGGCTGAAACATTTTTAGCAGTCTACTGGGGATCGGAGCTTGCCGGACCGTGCTATCGGCGGGAAATGCTCAGTCAATATGCGATTGTGCAGACACGACGAGTGCTTTTACGCGGCTCGGCTCACGGATGTACTGCGGGAGACAAATATGTTCACATGTATGATTTTAAAATTTCTATTTTTGTTGCTTACTGATGAGAAACATTAGTTTTTTTGCATAAACTGAGTATGCATTTTTCATTCATAAATATAAATTTTTCTTTTCAGGCAAGCTGAAAGGTGTTGGCCCAGCAACCGCATCTGCCATACTGGCTGCTGGTGTGGGTGAACGCTTTGCCTTCTTTGCAGACGAGGTTGCCTATGCTGCTCTGAAGACCCAGAATCTTAAATATTCTGATCTTGAATACCTCGAACTGAATTACGCCCTTCAAGGTGCAGCAAAACGTCTCAATGAGGAAAAGCTTGCTGACAAGGTAATCTGGGGTGACCTAAAAATTTACGAAATTTGTAGATTAACCATATAATTCAAACCTTTCAAAAGTTGCAGGTGTGAACGCGTGTGTGTTGTGGATTTTAATTAATAGTGTTTGAAAAGAGCGTCTTAAGCTGTTTTTTTCCTACGTACGCTAGTGAAAAAAATGTTCTTAAAGTCGCTTACAGCAGTTAATGTGCCAGCTTACAGCGGTAAATGTGGATCCTCTGGGCGCAAGCCAATGGGTTTTATGATAGTATTGATTGGATATTGGTCGTGTATCAGACAGTTCATGGGTTCATGGAGTTACCATAACATGCGTTCAATAGTTAATTGCCGAAACTCTTGGTTCTTATGAAATTTAATTATCAATTGCGTTAAAAGAGGATTTCATCTACGTCATGTAATTTGTACTTTCAGCAGTCCCAGGCATAACGAGTCGAAAAAAATGATGATTTATAAAAGTGATTTTCGATAGTGATAGTTGGTTGAAAACGTTTTAAATAGAGTTGTGTAATCCTAAACTGGATGTGAATGGTTTGTCGTCGTGATAAAGGCGCTTATCGTCAACATGTATGATTATTCTTGCTGTCACTCGAGTTTGGCACTGGAACATAATTTGACTTTCGATAAGCGTGGCGTTGATGTACAAAGGACTTTCACAGGATGGTTCTTGAGCGTTTGAGTATATTCGATTTATGTATATGATCCAGGTGTGGTCGGAGCTGATCTTGTTGGTGGTCGTTTCACGTTGTGTGAATTTTCTTTTGATCCAAGGCCCGTTGGGTCGGATGCGATATTTCTTCACGTTAGTAGCTGTCAGTCCATTTGTTGAGAATTTTTCTTACTTTGCAAAATCAATCAGAACAATTGATATGGACGAATTTAGCTGTTTCTTTTGCGGCGTGATCTGCAGCCTTTTTGTGGGCGATTGTGAGACTAGACTGTCTCAATCGTATTTATGTGTCCACTCATTCTACTGTAAATTATTTTTAGAGTAAATATGTATTTTAATGATAATATTTTTTATGTTCTTGAATGGAAAAGACCGGCCGAAGTTAAATGGGAAAGCAATTCGCAAAAGTGTAGAAACACGAGCACCGAGCGCATAAAGCAACTCGCTTGGGTCAGAAAGTCAGAAAGGTTATATTTGATTTACCTTGTCCCGTCACTGATATTTGCTATTATCATTTAAGGAGGTTCAGTTCTAGGCGTATTTTATGCGCGGCTGTAATAAAAATAACTTAGACCTGGTTAACTAAATCATAAAAGTGTAAAATTGAAGCAAAGAAGTAAATGTTCACATTTTGTTTCCTATTAGAAGAGAAGCTTCTATGGCTCCTATTGTATTCTTAGAAGGGCAAAAGTTGTAAAATGTATAATTTTTATTTATTCAGTGGCCGCTTTTTTTAAATGTTAATTAATTTTTGATCTCATTGCAGGCTGATGCTGCAGACACGGCAGGTCAGTGGACGCCTCACAAAGTAGAAATGACGGTCTGGTGCTACTCTGTGCTGCGTCAGAATAAACCTCAGCTCCTGTCCGGCATTTTTGCCTCCAAAGCTTCCAATGAATTATCTATCGAGAAAAGAAAAAATACGGAGGACGACCGAACCGCCAAGAAGAGAAAATAATAATCCTAGAAATTGAGGAGTAATTTTAAACGATGTTTACAGTTTTTTATATTTTACTCGTCTATATTTCCTGTTTGAGAATAAAGTTGTAATTGCTAATAGAATAATGATGCTGTGATTGACATTTATCTAAATTATATGTGTATTGTTGAGGTGTATTGCCTTGTGAAACAAGTGAGTAGTTAAGTAACATGAGATGTGCCAAATTAATGCCGTTGAAGCAATTGTTTTATTTTTTGAGTTTTATCTATAGGGAAAAGCTGTTCACATCAAGTACCACATTCCTCAGGGATGCATCCTAATTCAACTTCTTGGCTATCTCAAAAAAGAGCCAAAATTTATTCGTCTTGATAATATACACGGGCAAATATACTTTTTATTTAAAATGACTCTATTTCTTTCATTCTCTAAAATGAGTAGAAGGTAAAAGAATTCAATTGGCAGGATTTCCTTTGGTTGAAAAAGAGCGTCGTATTAGGACCATCTCCTTCTGGGGCCTGTTGCCTCCAGGGTGGACAGTTTAGTACCTCTACTTCTGGTAAGTCTTCGGGACTTGTTTTCATCATTTCTTTGCTAAGTTTTATGTATTTTCTTCTTCTTTCCTAACTTCGCTGTTATTGTGTGAGTATATTGTGCCAAAACACCTCGTGGATAAATTACAAGGTTCCTGCAGTCAACGCTAAATGGTTCTACTCTTCGTTCTCTCGAGATTGTCTTTATTGTAGCTAAGGAGTCTTGAACATAAAACACGCACCAAGTTTTTTCTACTCAGTCTTTTCAGCTCCCGTTACTTTTTTCAAACTTTTCTCGCTCTTGCCGTTGTTAGGCGCAGAGGGTAGGGATGTACCTTGTGTGTTGACTCTCCGTTCCATTATACACTGAGGAGTGCCTTCTTCCTGCATTTCTATCCATCTCTTTAGTTGTGGTTAATACGGCTTTGGCTTCTCGAATCTAATTCTAGAATTATGAATTTTTTTTCTAGTCAATGAGAATTAAATTTTGCAAACGAAGATAGTTGGAAGGCTATAGTACAGTACTTGTGTGGTGACGATATGGGCTAAGCTCCCGAAGCGCCAGCAAACTTATGTTACCTGGCGGTTGCTGAACTACCAAGAGATGCATCTTGATTTAAAATGTCTCGCTTAATAAAGGGCGGAGGTTGTGAGCTATGAAATCAAGTTTCTTTGAGGCGAGGGAGAGCATCATGTTAGAGATGAATATTGCGATTGTATTGTATTACTAAATGCCTGGAATAACACGTTTTCTTCAGAAATCAAGTAGTTATCTTTCAAACGTTCGATTATATTGTCAAAGTTTCATTCTTGGAAGGCTTCATTCTCTCTAAATCTCCGAGACAAAGCTTTCAGTATCGAGAAACTTAGAAGTTGTAATATTCGCTTTTTTTGAACCTGTAGACCGCTGTTAGATTACTTCGGCGCTTTGAAGACACCATTGCAACAGATGAACTTCTTCGATGTAGCATCTACACAACTTTCAATTGGGATCAGTAGGTGTTTCATTTAGTACCACTAGAAATATGGATCGATTGATTCGAAACAAGTGATCATCTCAGTTTTATTGATAACAAAACAAGAAAACCAGCAATTAATTCTGATGCTCGAAAAAGAAAATCTGAGAAGTATAACAATAAGAAGAAAGGTTCGGGCAAATTTTCAGTCCTGTGATGCGAACGAATAAATAAGAAAAATATCGTCAGCAGTCATTGGATGAGAAAATGTCAATTCAAAGAGGATATCATCTACACAGTAAATAATCTAGCAAGCGTTGAACAAGCGAGGCTATATCAAAGTACTCTAATCATTATACTACAATTGTACGTAATTCATCCCTGGAAAAGTTAATTATTAGGCCGAGATCCATCAGCAAAACATCACAGTAGTGAAAACATTTATGGACAGGGAATTGTAGGCTGCAAGAAATAATTTGCCTTTGATATCTGCCTCGCTTGTCCCATGAGGTCCACCACAAACACGAAGTCTTAACAAATGTTGCAACATTGTTAGAAAAATAGAAATTGCATCCTTTCTCAAACAATATACAGTAAATCATGGTGAATTACACTATGATACAATCTGAGAAAGTCTACCACAGGCGTCGCGATCAAGTATCGAACAGGATTCGTGCTCCTTCCGACTCAATGAGACGAACAACAATGAAGCAGCATTTTTTTTGTTCTATTATTATTCTCAAAAAGTTATCAGTAAAGCATTCAACCCACACATAATAAACCGCAGACATATCCTTCACTTCGAGGCAAGGAAGGAATACGTCTTACCGTGTCCAAGGACAAAAAACACCCTCGAGAGTTAGTAAGGAGTATTTATCGTAGCTGCAGCGTGTTATGTCGAGTGCCTTACGTGAGAGAGGCTTAGTAAACTACAGACGATACAGAGGGCCAGGCCACACATCGTACGAAAACTTTTCGTAACCAAAAGCTTAGCCACCAATAGAGTCACGCCCACACAAGCTTCATACGCACGGCGTCATACTGCTACACATGTAACATTCTAAAGCATCTGGAAACATTGCCTTTCCGATCTAGCAACACAAAATACTAGTCTACTTTGTTAATTTGCTCCATCAATACGAAGTAGTAGTAGAAACCTTCTCAGGCATGCAAAGGGCAGGCGTTTTTCGCCTATTCTAGTGTAGGTTAACGTCAAGAAAACTCTTTCTTGTCTCGGTGTGCAGTGAGAGGTCTGGCCCGATAACCTCGAGATCTCTGGCGTTTTGGGGGCGCGAGAGGCCTTCGTAGCCACAGGCAAGGAACGCAGTCACAGGAACGCTTAAAACTCTTCACTTTTCCCAATTGGACGACGCCTCCTCACCACCAGCGTCGCCAGCAGGGGCTGGTGGGACGGCAGCACCTTGGTTTGGTTCCCTGTACTCCCGACCCTCGTCTTCATATCCACTTCCTCCCTCCTCATCGTCGCGCTTCCTCCTCCTGTCGTCCCTACCTGCGAAGCCACCACGACCCCGTCGACCCCCGCGATACCTTTTGCCACCTCTCCTACCACCACGACCGCCTCTGTATCCACCACCAGCACCGCCGCCCTCCTCGTTACCGTATCCAGCATCTCCGTTCTGTTCACCTTCGCTCCTGGAAGACTTTGTGCGAGCCTTCTCCACCACGACTTCTTGATCCAAAATTTTCAAGCCCTGTAAGGCCGAAACGACTTCATCGGCGTGATCAGCGTCAATGCGACTGAAGCGCAGGAACGCAAATCCTGCGTAGGTGCGGCGCTGGATGTCAACACCGCGAGCTTTGTCTTCAATCACCTCTTTTACGGCTTCTTTGATCTCGCGAGTTCTGGAACCAAGAATTAAATTAGATTCTCGATTAGTGTTTTTAATGTAATGGTATTAAGCTCCATAACCCCGAGGACTACCTCAAGAAAGAGACCATTGATCATGAACTGTAGTAAACGAAGAATTTTTGCACAAGGTGTATTCTCCAACCAGGATACCCTGCGCATTTCAACTGCCCGTAATGAAGGATGAAGAAGAATAGATCATAAGAGTATAGAACACGAACACTGAAAGAAGCTAACTACGCACAAAAGACTAAGTCCAGAAGGTCTGCCTGTAACTGGGGTATCCTAATACTAACTCCATGGAGGAGCCAGTCGAAATAGCATAGGATGGACAAATTTAGTCAACTTAAACTATTGCTGATTTATTTAATGCTCGCGTGAAGATTACACAAGAGATAATGTGAATTAAAATTTGGCACGAGAATATACTTAGAGATTTACAATGGAAACCAAAATTTCAATGTAAAACCTGAAGCAAATTTGGCATGTGTAGAATCAAATATTGAAAAATTAATTTCAACTTTAGTGAACAAAACGAAGTCACGCAGAAGCTAATTACGCCATCATAATAATCGGTATGGTAAGGAATCTTCGCAGATTCGGTTTCACGCAACTTTTCAACCAGAGCAACTTGATCAACTACGTAGAGTTTAGATTAGTACAAAATCACTGTACCATGTAAAGTTGTAATTTGTACGATTTCGTCTTACTTCAGAGGAAAATTAAGCAAGATGTTTAATGATCATGAACAAACAATCTTACAAAAACCGTACAATACTTTAATGGAAAAATTTGACAAACTAATGGCTTCTGAACCGCTAAGACAACTGAACACGTTGCTTGTGATGCGACCCATCGATGGGTCGTTCTAAAAAAATTTTCGACAATCTTTTAAAATTACTGTTTTTTAATGGACCGTTAATTTTTGGCATTTAAAAAATTGCTAACGACTTTGGACTTTAAATTAAACTTGAATATTGAACTTCTGTTCAACCAATCGCAGTCAAATCGTCAACTAAGTTCTAACCTGGAGTGTGGAGGAACGTTGCCAAGGAAGACAGAGAAGGGAGGCTGGCCGTAGTACGACCTGCCTCTCCGGTTGTAGCGTGATCGGCCTCTGCCTCTGGCGGGCATGTCTTCGCCGTCACCGTTCGTTTGGCCATCGTTGAGGTTCGCGTCGCCCTCGCGGTCCATCTGGTTTGCCGAGCGAACGCTGCGACGTACGATGCGGTTGCGTTTGTTCACACTCACTGTAACCTGAGCATAGAAAATTGAACAAATGTTAAAGCTCAAAACGGAAATAACTCGATAATAGCCATACCATGGCTCTTAGAGCAGAGACGAGCAATAACTCTTAGAGAATATTTGCAGTTGAATATCAACAATAACTGTTAAATTAGGTAATTTGTCGGTTCAATTATCCCTAGCCACAACAAAGATATTGCTATGAGAGGAAGGAAAAAGGTAGAATTTAGTACAGAATTAAAGGACTACAGTACTTTGACACACCCTTGTTTGTTCCACGCTTCCTAGATTAATTACTGATTGAATGATACCCTTTTTGAATCATGTTTTTCTCCTTATATACTATACGCGAAATTTTCCTATAAATGTTCATTTTTTTGCATCACAGGACTGAAATTTTCCCTAACCTTTCGTTCTTTTAAACGTCAAAATCAAAACTTCTACATTCTGTCTCTCATGGAAAATTAATTTTTTACTGAAATTTCAACTAAGTTCCATTACACACGTCGTAGTACGCAATCATATCAAATAGGACTAATTAATCCGAGAATATATGAAAATTTTACTAAATGGATACGCACGCATGTAATAAGCAGGTTCATATAGTATCAAGATGAATTGCCAAAAAATTTAGAATAAAAATAAAGACAACTAACAACTTTCAAGTAAATTACAATCTGCACCAGGATGCATTCTCTGCAAACCTTAGAGGTTACACTCCAACTAAGCTATTTAAGGTTTCTCTGAATGAAGCGTCGAATAGCCCACAGATGAGTAAAATCCTATCTTTACTGGCGAATGCTACTCATCCATTTAACAGATAAGAAAAACGGAGGCAGTTATAAAGCGGCGAGGAAGACTGGCACAGAACACAACAGACCACAGCCACAGCACAAGTGTCTTCCCTGCAACGACGGCATTGAGCTCACTCAGAGGCAGATAATGATCACGGTCACCTAGCTATCTAAATTACCACTAACGAACACAAGTGCTACGCGAGAGACTAACGAATCGAAGCAACGCCAGGTGGCCAGTCGACATGAACAAACCCATGCTAACGAAAATGACGCTAATTTCATATTGGGCGCTCATGACAGATACGACTGACTATTTCAAAAACTGCTATGAATGAAATTCCAGTGTGAAGTTGTGTAAAGCAAGCTTAATGAAGGATGAGAAATAGGGTGACCCAGACATCGAAGTTGCAGGCAACAAATTGTGTGATGCATTCAAGTGAATCTTATCAAAAGTGAAAATTGAACTACAGTCGGCCTTTGTTAAACTTCAATGACAATAAAAATGATAGACTCGTAGAATCTTCAAATCAGTGTAGCATCTCTAAGTTTTACCAAGATCAATTTATACAGCTTATCCAATACAGGTAAATAGTTTTCGGTACTGCATCCACTTAGGCAAATACCATAAATCTTTACATAAACTTGTAACCCAACATGAGAACCATGCATACAGAGAACAAACGGTAAATTGATACAATCTCCATGAACCACTTTTGATATTCATATTTCAATCACCTATTTTCGATTATTTTTCTGATTTTTGGAATACCAAATCCTATTTCACCAAGGAGTTTACTAAGGCTTACTCAGAACACCTCATATTCCATGATAGTTGACAAGTTAACAAACCTAGCATTTCCCATGAAAAACAAGGCAAGGCCAACACCGAATGTGCCATCACGCTGGACAACACTAAGAATAAGACAACAAAAAACGGAATAAAATTCATTTTTCTAAAAAAAAGGGGCATTCAGATTAGCGCGAGTTTCGACACTTCATTATCAATGAATGCTCTGAAATTAAGATCAACAATATGTAAAAATTGACATTTCAATATTTGCTATATTTCTACAGCCTATATAATGTACAATTGACAGGCATTATATAGGGTGTAGAAATAAAGCAATTATTGAAATGTCAATTTCTACAAATTGTTGATCTAAATTTCAGAGCGTTCATTGATAATGAAGTGTCGAAACTCGCGCTAGTCTGAATACCCCTTTTTTTAAGAAAAGTGAATTTTATTCCGTTTTTGTGGTTTTATTCTTGATGAAACTATGATTTCCAAGACACGTACCCATCTCAGTGACATGGACAACACTAATGACAGCCATCCAAATTAAACTAAAAACTGCAAACTGAAAACTACATTTGATTCATTTGATTTGATGCACAAAATTGAACTTCAAATATCACTCAAGTCATTTGGGCTTCAAAAATGAATGTTCAACCAGAAAAATGCCCAAGCAGCAGCAACAGGAGTTTCATTTACTAGCATAGCGAGCGTTGTGCTAGCCTCGCGCCTAGAACACCAATTCCCCCGGAATTCTACGCCGACCGCGAAGGTGACGCTGCTGACCTGGAGTCTGTTGCCATCCTCGTCCACAGGTCCGTCCTCGCCTCCCTCGTAGCGGCGGCCGCCACGGCCGCGCCTGAAGCCTCTCCTGCCCCGACCGCCGCCCCGTCTGCTGGCGACCCTGGCCTCCCTGTTCGCCTCGCGCGTCGCCTCCACCTTCTTCCAGTAGTCCGCGATCTGCTCCTCGCTCGGCACCGGGTCCTCGCCCTTGATGCGCGGCTCCTGTCCCGCGCTGCACAACGCAATATTGGTCAAAATGAAACCCGCAGGAATTGCCTGTGATTTTCGAAGTAATTTTAATTTAGTGAATTGCTTTCATTTTAGTTTAGTTTGAGTTAAGTGAATGCTAGTATTCAGTGTTGTAATTGAATTTCATCATCCAACACTGATACTAATCAATACTGACAGCGAGCCTAACGACCAATCTGGATGAACACTTCAAGAGTAGCCAATGTAAAAACTTGTCAAACTAAACTTCTTGCCTAGTTTCATCTTCCACAGAGCAAGAAATTACACCACATTACTTCAGCGAGACGTGAAGATATCAAGTGCTGAAGAAGATAAAATAGATATGAAGAGCAGAGTACTCACTCCTTGAGTCGCTGCCACAAAGTGCGCAAGATGGCCACTCTGTAGAACTTGTCAGCATCGATAAGGTCCCAGAGAATGCCAGCAGGACGGTTGGCTCGTTTGCTGACGGGCAGCACTTGCGTGGGCGTCACTATCAAGTCCACAGGCACGTCGTGTACTGCGAACAGGCGCTCGGGCAAACTGTCAAACACCTGAAATGAGAGAATCGTGGATTTGAGGCTGTTGTATTGTACAATAGATATACAAGTGTCACTTGCTGCTTCTGAAGAGCTTAATAAAAAAGATCCCCATAGGAAAAAATCAGATGTGAAAGAAAGCAATTTTTCAACTCACGTAAAACAAAGTTTTAGGTAATGTAACATAAATGAGCACACTTCATATCAGCATGTAAATGAAAGACATTGAAATGAATTTCACCAGAATAAGTTTACGAAATTGAAAAGTTGATCAAAAAATTCAGAGTAAAAAACATACCTCATCTAATCTTAAGAAAAAACAAAAATACATTTTCCAAGCACAACTGCAAGACTTTTCACTTACCTGGCAGTCATGTACGGTAGTGACGATGAGTGTGTATTCGTTAACGCATTTCATGTGACGCATCATACCGTATTCCAAGTCGACAAAGCCTTCACCCTTGCCAATACGATGACCTGCAAATAGTCAAGATGTTTCAATGATCATTTTTCCAATCAAATGTCATCCATTTTTAAAAATATATTCATATATAAAATTTTGCGATTGTTTGAATTATCAAGTTTGTATAACTGGTCTAACAGAATCCAGACATCATGCTACACATCATTCAAATTGGCAGAAAATTCATTCATGAAAACAATAAAGAAAGAACCGTTAATATAAATGTGTTGAAAAAGCACTTAGGTGATCATCCACAAAAAACTAGACAATCATATGACTGACATTAAATAGTAATCTTGAACAATAAGAATTGGTCCACTCAACCTAAAACTAAATCTGTAGCACGAATTAGACGCTCACCAGTTCTGGACACAGCCACAGACCCAACAACAACGAGGTCGACTTTAGCATCAGCATCCAAATCAAGAGACGTGGAGTGGCGTTTCATGCCGTCGTTCTGGGCAAGCAGGCGCAAGTTCTCGGTGGTGTCGCTGCCGGCGCTGGTGCTGTCCATGCGATTGAAGAGGCCGGTGCGCAAGCCAGGGGTTGGCACCAGCAGCACCTTGCCTGCCTGCTCAACGAACCAGTTCAAAATAATGAAAAAATATCACACGAATACAACATACTACACAATCTTACCCTGATACAGAAAGCTACAAAATATCCTCCCCTGATACAGAAAGCTACAAAATATTCTTTCCTGATGCAGAATGCTACAAAAGTCCTCCCTTGATAGAGAATACTACAAAATGATCTCAACTACAGAACACTAACAACTCAAGAAATGAGATTTATGAAGGCAAGCTTAACAACCAAAATGGAAGCAGGTATAAAATTTCATTCCAGGTGCTAATTGCTAGCACTTAATGTAGCTGAACAAAGGAAAAAGCTAATTACATAATGCAATATTCAGTACTAGCTTTTGTAAATTAACAACACTGACACACAATGCACAGCTATTCAGGTAGAAGAAACTAAGTAGCAAATGTAGCAAACTCTCACCTGCAACGTGAGGAAGCGAACTTCCCCTTGTGGCTTGTCTAAGTTCACCTTGACCGACTTGGCTGCCTTGAAGCACTCCAACTCAGCCAATTTGGCACCAGCTTCATCTGCTCCCTAAACCAAAAGATGCAAAATCTTCAGACAAATTTAGGACACCAACACATTAAGGAAATGGCCTCCTTTGAACCCTCCCTCAAATGGTACATGGGTGATGGAAAACTATTTTATTTCCATCATATCAGTAGCAGAAGTAACTTGTCTTCATCAGTTCAGTATCTTTCTCACCAATATAAGTTAAGAAAGAATGATCAGAGAAGCAATGCCGATTTGTCATGGAATAATTTTTTTGAGATATCACCAGATAACTGAATACTAACAAAGAATTTTTTTCATTCAAAAAGAAGTAAAGAATGTTGAGATTTGACAGAATAAAAGTTCTTGCACAATTAAAAATAAGGTTGTAATTAATAATAACTTGATCAAAAATATGAAATACACCAGCAGTAATAGAAGAGAACATTTCAAATTTATTTGGTCAAATATTTTAGAAATCAAAAAAGGAATCAACCCCTAACTTTTGAACAAAATTATGCAATACAGCCAAATGCTATCCAAATGTGTCACCACAAAATATAATTTTTTGTAAAATTCAGCAGTTAGTGTTCAAGCCGAGTGTAAATTGTGACACCACCTTCAATACTACCATAAGAAAGCTGATTTTTACAGAATATGTAATTGAAGGAAAAAAATAGAGTACTAAATTTTCCTGCAAACACTGATTTAGTAGTCAATGACAGAGTGCATTATGCCACAGCTTATTTCACTTTAAAGCTCACTAAATCTTAGAGAGGAACCTTTGGAAAGCTAGGTATTCAGAATTAAACTTCAACAGTAAACAACTAAAAAAGGACTAGAACTTGCCTTGAAGTTTGGGATGCGACGGAACACAGACAATGGAAAATTGGCCAGGTCATTGTCTTGGAAATGCTTCCAAACCTTTTGCCTGATGTCCAACTTTGTGAGGCCTGAAAAATCAAAATGGTCAAAAAATAGCACTCTGTTTTCATGAAAATTATTCATCACTGATCCATACTTAAACAATATCCAACCTTTCAAAGTTCCACAAAAAATTGAAATTTTACCCAATAAGCACATGAATAAGTTTCACGGGAAGAACAAAATATTTTATTCTCAATATTCATAAGTACTGATCTAATATGATAACCCTGAAGGCAAATCTAGATTATCTGTGAATATTCCCGAAATATTAAAAAAAAACTCCACTAATGTTCAAGTCAAGTATTCCATGTAAAGCAATATTCACCACGCTAAATGTGGATTTTCCTGGATTTATACGCCATATTCCAATAAAAATGCACCAACACCCCACTCATTAGGAAAATAAAAAATACTGTCAAAGCTATGCAACTGAAATTTCTTGCTTCCTAGCCATTCCTTAGTTTGAGTAAAAGGAGCAATATTAAAAACAAAAATGTACGGTGAATGTTTACAGCAAACTTGACAGGAAGTTATACATTTCTCATAAAAAAAACATTCATTGAATACCATAGTATTTTACATTACATTCTTCAATCTTTATGCTAAAACTAAACAAAAACCAATGGAAAAGTTACATTCATTTTGATTCATTTACGTTTATTCATACTGTATATTAATACTAATCAAGAAAGCATCTGTCAAAATAATAGCAATTTTTTTTCAATAGTTTAACACCAGACATACTATGCACACAATATATATAGCTCACCCTCAGAGTCCTCAATTTGGATAGAATCTGAAGAAAACATTTCAGCAAGATGAATCCTGGAAAATAAGCAAAATAGAGTCAACTACATCCATGAAAATGTTCAAAATGAAAAATAATGAAAGAAATTTAACAAAAAAATTGAAAAAGGAACAGGAATTAGATACACAGTGACATTTTAACCCTCTACTGCCGGTAGAGGGTTAGAGGATTCTACTCATATTGCCGGTATTATAACCACCGTTATTAGACGTGGCTCTAGCATCAGGTTGTCTCCAACATCACATTAGAGACGAACTGCAACTCGGCAGTGAACTTCAAAAAATACATAAGAGCATCTACTTGACGAGAAATAAAATATATTAGTTTTATTGAGTGTTCCCTGTGGGGAACGTTTGGCGGTAGAGGGTTAATTCAATAGAGTCAAAAGGAAGAAAGTGTCAATACCCACAGTTGACTGATGTATCTATATTAATACCCAGGAATGACCAAAAATTGATATAGATCTTGACACCTTGCAACAGTGCAACTGCAATACATGCATCAAGATGTCCAAGGTTCATAACTTAAAAATGTACATTGCAGGTGTTCTAATAGCAGAAATATTGTGCTGTGCATGCTAAATTAGTCCTGTCAAAATTTCCACAGAAATTCATGAGCAATGCAACACACACTGAAAAATTGCTTGCCACTAGTAAAATGAGAACCCTGATTACTTTTCAACTATTTTCTTAACATCATTGTTCTCTTTGATTTTGAAATGCTCAGCATTTGTTTTACTTCTTTGCAAGCAAGAAATTTAATTACTTGAACAATTATACTGCAAAACTTTTGCCCAGCTACTGAGATGACTGGCTTAATAAACCATCAGTCCAAAACTTAAAATAATATTTTGGGGCTAGCCTAAGAACCAATAACTATTAGGTACCAACGTTTTTAACCTTAAATTTTGATCTAATAGCCATCATGAAGATTTCAAATGCACATCAAACCTCAAACCCACACATATTTAAAAGACAGCTGAATCTAACAAGTACTTTACACTGGTACATGCTTTAGCCCCTTACAATGACATTTTTATTACTCAAGTATTCTCCAAGATTCAGATTCTAACTTTGTGCATCTATTTTACACTTCAAAGTTGAAAAAAAAAATAAGTTTTATACTGTATTTACAAGAACTGCACTAAAAAATAAGTACTTCAGTAATTTAAGTTATTACTTCATAATGTAACCAAACAATGACGATAACATTAGTAACAGTACTGCAAATGTGGTTGCAAGACTTCAAATTCCATTTTCTACAGAAAATCATCCACCACTCAAAATCCCAGTAGACAAAGGTTAGATTAGATGTTAGTTTAAGCCTCCCTAACTACAACAAAGGCTTTTCAAAGATGGGAAAGCAGCATGTAGCATTAGATTTAAAGGAATGTAGAATCTATGCACAAGTTACATAAAAACAATAGGGCGATAAAAAGTTCATGAAACAAGATTGAAGTTGAAGAAGAAAGTAGTTGGTACTGAAAAACAGGAGAGCAGTGAACCAAAAAATAAGATGATCCTCGACAAAACAGAACATTTTATTTCAACAAAAGCACTTTATTTCAACAAACAACAGGCCTACTCAACTCTCAGCTTGGGACCTTAGATTTATTGCCTGAAAATGTTAATTCCCATAGATTACAAGTGTAACCCCTGAAGAGCTTAATAGATAAAATTAAGCATTTCTGATGCCCTGTTTCAGGGTTGTGACATCATAGTCTGTAAGAGACAGGTTTTACAACTGAATGCAAGTCAAGGCTGCAAAATTTTCAGTCATGCAAGCCTGAAATGAACATTGTAACTAGACATTTTTCAATTTGTAATTTAGCATCAGTGTACCAAGGAGTGTACATTATCATGATTTGCAGTCAAGAAATGAAACGCAGTCGTACCTCGGTTCTTGACGGCCTCAATACTAGACCAAAAAATGCATCGGACCTCGAACAGATTATCGGTACTCGGATAGCCGAGTCGACCCGAACGCGCTCCTCGGCCAGTGGGTAAGCGTCAGTTTGACTCGGACTGCCAGCGAAGTAAGACGTACGCAGTTTGTTTGAGTATTTCTTCCCAGATTAAAACTTTTTCGTGTTGCTCTAGCCCTTAATAATGGGTCCAAAGAAAGACAGTGATAAGGGGTTTTGGTGTTTGAACAAATCGGTGCTCGACCACCACCTCAGAACGGATTATGGTCAAGTACCGAGGTACGACTGTATCTTGCTCATATTCAGATTTTCATTGATGCAAATCACATTGAAATATTTTACATACAAGTATATAATCTTTAACACTTTACTTCAAAAAACTAAATTTTGTTAATTTAAAAAAGATACTGCTTTGGGAAACTCAAGGTGGAGTGCCATTTACTTGTTAGTACTTACGCTAGAATATCAAAAGAAAGACTGTAAGTTAGGGACAGCACATGACAAAAGTATACCCACACCAGACATGTGATATTAGATATGAAGATGCAATCAATCTAAAAAACTTGAGACAGTACTTCTACAGATGAGCAATCCTCGTATTAGGTACATAGGCACAGATAAGATAACCATCACAGCTGATAGCTTTAAGAAACATCTTGTTGACTTGAATATTATAAAAAGTATTCATCTTTGATGGTAATCAGCAACCTTACTTTCAAGAAATTAATATTAAAATGACTTAGGTTAGAACCACATTTTGGAGAGTCAGAAAACTTTTACTCAATGAAAGTAATAAGAAAAATTTGAAGGAGAAATAGAAAAGGAACTTTCCATACTCAACACATTGATTGTGATGGGTCAAACTGGAGTTTAATATTCAATTGGAACTTAAACGTTAATTGTTATTAGCGACTATGAAAATAGCAGGTATGAACTGGATCATGCCATCATTTAAATTTCATAAAGTATTTTGAAAAATTGAATTAGTGACTGCAGGCTGGTCAGCAGTGTTATGAAAATCCCCTTAGTGACCACCAGTGGATCCTTTCACAGGAAACATTTTGAACTAAAAGTAAAAAATGTATTTACATAATATTTGACTGAACATTTCAACAATGCAATGACCACAAACCTTTTACACCTTCCATTTTACTTTCCTTCTATAATTATCCACATTTCCCCCATGTATTTTCATAGATAAATTTTGAAAAAAATGTTAGAAAACATTTAATTTGATGAATTTCTTGAGAATTCCATAAAATATTTCACTAGATTTCTTTTATTGTGTTTTTGTTATTTCAAGCGGCGAGGAGACTGGCAGTCTAAGAGCCCATAAACCACAAGGGCAAAGGTTAAATTATGGTGAGGGGAGACCATCCCTGGGTGTTTGGAACAGCGATAAGCGAAGCTCGCACCACGAAGCATAAACTTCTACAAGAAATACATGAAGAAAATATAGGTGCCAAATGCTAAAGGTTAAAAAAAGGGGATTTTAGACTTTGAACTTGAACTCTTAAGGGGAGGGAAATTCGAGCACCAGAGCATCCAATCGTGACCGCTATGCTGGGGAATATAGGAGGAGCTAACCGAACACCTCTAACACTCTTAATATGTGATTGGTTCCTTCATTGAGGGGGTTGGAAAAAGAACAGACCCACAAGAAAAATCTTGCGCAAGAGGGAAGGCAGTTCTACCGACGAGGCCGTGACGCGAAGTACAAGAAAAGCGCAAGTGTGTTTGCTGTGAAATAAGAACTAAAGTTAAAAATGTAAGGAGTGGCTAAACTGAGAATAAAAATTTGACGTAAAAATTCAATTAGTAATCAACATCTTTTCTCGTTCTCATTTTCAGATAAGACTTTAAAATAAGAAAATTCAGAAAACCACATGGCCAAAAAGAGAGGCAAAATTTATCCGCACAAATCACTCCTGTGGGAAGGGGTAAGTGATGAAATCAACATTACTAGGATATTGCTCAAAAACTTAGTTGCAAAAAAAAAAAATAACAATGGTGCATATACATGAATATATTCTTCAATATAAAAAAATGCTAATTAGATCTAGCTATGAAACGAATTGAGCATAGCAAAATTTTAAATATTACAGATGGTGGGAAATAATGAAGAAAAGAAGTTAAGAGGTCATCAGTTCAAGTCAACGTAGCACGTCATCACTCAGAAATACCTATCCACCATATAGACTGAAGTCTTATTGAAATGAACTGTCTCTCGTCAACACAGAACGCGCTCTTGCAATTTGGTGCCTGGAGAATGCCACGAAGTGCTTGGTGACGGGTGATTGTGGAATGAAAGTGGTCAAGACAACAGGGAATGCCCTGATATTGATAGCATTGTTAGTGCTCATTAGTGTCCACATGTATTATTGGGGTCTAATTTAATGATACGGGGTTGGCCGGCCAATTATTAGGATAGCGTTGTCATGAGGGCTATTACTTTTGTTTTGCCTTAATGTGGATGCAGTAGAGGGTAATGTGTTTGAGGTAGTCATAGATGCACTAAACCTATATGATTTGTTGTCGGATGGTAGCCTCATAACCATCTGATGTTCCACGGTATTCATAAATTTTGCAACGACACCTTGCGTATCAAACACCTGACGACGAAAGCAGAATATCAGCAGATGCGCACAGAAACGCGCTGTTGCAAGTGGGTCTC
Source organism: Platorchestia sp. MABIK (assembly GCA_014220935.1). Lineage (NCBI taxonomy): Eukaryota > Metazoa > Arthropoda > Malacostraca > Amphipoda > Talitridae > Platorchestia > Platorchestia sp. MABIK. The sequence continues at coordinate 105,293 of JACJUY010000044.1, forward strand.
TGCAATCGGTGAGTACTGCCATAATTTAGCATGTTCTAATTTATGTTCATTGAATCGTAATGCTTTGTGTACTTTGGCTTGCCTGTTTTTTGTGTATTTTATGATTTTATGGAGGTATGCCAATTCCCCATCTCTGAGAATCCGGTCTCCTTGTTAATGTAAATTAATGAGGGGACAGGACCCTTATGTCTCGTGACTCAAATTTTAATAACTTAATTTGTCTCATTATTTATGCATAGTATGCATTTCAACTGCACAACATTGAGGCATTGCATAATGGTGTAAATGTTATATTTATCCAGATGCGCAACTACTAGAACATTGTGCTCTTCTTGCTGCAAAACGACCCATTGACAAGTCATTTGCAATTGTAACACTTCTTTAAAATTAACGGTGGTTTAATGAACTCGGTTAATGCTTTAATAAAATGAACCAGCGAGCCTCGGCACACGTTCCTGTGTCGCTCGTGGTTAAAATTTAACAGGACTTCTTTTCTTGAGCCACCGGTATGTTATGTTTTACTTTTATGTCTTTCATGAATTGCTTTGTAGGGAAAATTTTATACTGTGTTAAATGTGTTTGAACTATTGATTGTGTGAAATGTCTCAGTCTTTTTTTCTGACTAAACTGTCCGAGTTCTATCTGCACTTCGCTGCATGTGACCGTAAGGGTGATTTATTATTTGACAATAAGACTAGCTTTTCCTGTCATCTCATTTCGTGCTTCGCGCCGCCATAGCTTTAAAGTTTGCCGTCACAGCACTAGCACTCGTGCCCAGTCTGAAGGGATAACTCTCTTGTAGGTACGCTGGTGAGCCCGCTTGGGTACCCTGACCCTGTCTCCTTGGGAGCTGAGCTCTATTTACTGCGTGGGCCACGCACGGACCTAAGCCATACTGGAGCAATACTCTTGCCCATTTTTCCGGGGATCTGCATTCACGCCACTTCAGAAGTTGAGTCACTTGTTACGGGACTCAGGACTTTGCTTGTGGACAAACCCGAGCCTGGCAGCCAGCCTTTATTTTTAGTGTTTGTGTCATTTTCACTTATTGTAAGTTTAAGTTATTAGTATCAGTTATCAGTCATTCTTAAAGTTTGTCAACTGCATTCAATAAATTTTACTATTTACCGAGTCTTCATTTCCTCCTTGTGGTTGCGCATAGTGTTCCCTTGACAACTTTTGACTTCAAATTTGAATTAAATATGTATTAAACATCACTATAACCTGTTATGGTCAACGTGATAAGGACAGCGTCCCCTATTCGCACCTTTATTATTGAGCCTACAGTAGATCAATGAAATTTGGTATACTGATAAGAAATGCTATTGAGAATCATTTGTCATTCATGAAACAATGCAATTTTCCCCATAGAAAATGATATTTTTGGAATTTTTTTCAAAATGTTTCTCCTCCGATAGTTTGAGTAAAAGTGATGATTTTGGTATCATTGGATGCGGAAAGACGTGGACATTCCAAAAGGTCCCATGCTGTACCCCAAATTTCCAGTTTTAATAAAAAAATAGAGAGCAAATTTTGTTTTTGAAAAATGCGGATTTACAACGTCATAACTTTGGAACAAAAATTAATTGTTGAGTCAACCTAACACCAAAATCATCACTGTAGCTTGGAAACTCTAGGAGAAGATGTATTTTGAAACCCCAAAGTCCATTGTTTACATTATAAGCAAAACAAAGAAACAATTTTAATTAAAAATTTGTAAAAAATTTTGGTTCAGGTTAGACCTCTGAAATCATTATAGAGAAATAGAGACATACGAAATGGCACAGCAACGTCGTGCCGTGAAGAAAGTGCCAAGGGGGAGGTGTAACACGAAAAAATACCACTTCCCCCTCCATTCTTCGAACCCCCGTTGCGGGCGAACGAGTTTCATTTTTTCACAGGATGTACCTGACCTCTTGCACTTCCTAGAGCAGCAATAATACCTATTTCTCAAATAGTCTCAAAATCCTGGATTCCTATGGGGGGCACTGTCTTTAATATACTCATTTATTATATGATGTTAAAAAATTAAACCCAACTTTAAATCTTCATAACTTTGCATTAAGATAGTTCAATCCCATTTGTTGCATTACACACAGAGAAATGTATCCTGACTACAAAGCTCTGTGTGTTATGCAACAAATGAAACTGAAATACCTTAATCCAAAGTTATTGGCATTTAAAGTTGGGTTTACTTTTCATGGTCCATACAGTCTATATGTTCATTTCTCCAATGAAGAATTTTCTCATTGCAGTGACCATATAAGCCTTAGCCTTTGCTCTGGAAATAGCTAAAGGAGTTTCTTAATAGCACTGAAACTCCATTATAGAATATTGTAAAAACTTGTTCACTTGAATTTAAAAAGTTCCGATTAATTTGAGAGAAAGGAGAGGATCAAGATGAAAAACACTGTATATAATTCAAGTTTGAGGTAAAGATAGTAGAGTCCAAGCTTTAAACTTAATAGAAGCCAATATCAGAGTTGATGTCATGGAAGTTGCAAGCATTGGTCATTATTTTTATCTTTTTCAATCAACAGTTCTCTCAAAACTATTCAACTCCTCTGGAGTAAAAATCCATATTGGATGTTTATTTTGAAGTAATAAATGATATCTATGTATTAACTCAAAAATGAATTAATAATTCACTGAAAATTTCAGAAATAAAGTTACTACTTTATTTGGCAATAAGATTAGCTTTGTGGTAACAATTCAGAGAATTCAAATGACCAGTTGATGATTTGAACAAGTTTCTGACTCATCCAACAAATTTAAAAATTACATTCTACTTGAAAATTAAAATTATTCTACATAAAATCCATTTAAACCAAAAAATATGCTTACAAACCTAAACAAACAGGCACTAAAAGATAAGTTTAGCATTATGTACAGGTAAAGTAGAGTGCTGTTTCTACACAATTTGGACTACTGAGGAGAAAAAGAAAATTTTTATACATAATCTTACACACTAATTTTAGAACAGGCAAATGTATCTTAATTTAACTTTTGAATAATTTTCATTAAACCATAAATTTATAGAATGAACATTCCAAAATTCAGATAACTTAGAGCCTAATATTACTTATGATGTCCAGTACCTGTTTTGAAGTTTCAAGAATAATGCTGTATACATTTACTCTTCCATAAGAACCCTCAACTATTTTCTCCATGAAGGCACTTTCTTCTTACATACATGTTCAATGTCACAAACTTGCATGCCAGTAGATGCAGATTTACATCCAACATGTTCCTGTGCAGCTAGTTTACATTTTGTTAATTCAAATACCTTACTTTCACACTTTTGGGAGAGAATTTCTCTTTTTCTTCTACTAAACTTCTCACATCTAGCAATTGAATCAAGCTTTTGATTTTGTTTACATTTCAAAAGACCTTTTTTCCTCTCAATGGCAAGTTTATCTTTCTCTTGAAATTTTTTCAATGTTTTTCTTCTGGAAATAGAACTTTTCCCACAAATTTTTTTTTCAGAATTCTCCAACTGCATAGCTGCTTTTCTTGTATGATAAATTTCAAGCTGTTCTTTTAGCTTTGCTCTTTCTCTGGATGAATATACAAATTGTTTATTGACTGCTTGAGTCTGTACCACCTGATCAGAAGGTAATTGTTTAATTTTGTGCAATCTTTCTACACATTTATTTATTCTTGGAGGAAGAGAAACTTCATCTGCTTGTTTCTTTCCTTCTTTTACACATTCCAAATTAGGAATACAAGCAACCTTACTTTCATTATGTACTTCTTGATCAAACATAATTTTTTTACTTTTCCAATCAGCAATTGCATTCTTTACTGCATTTCTTTTGTAAATTTCTTTCTGATACTCCAAAATATACTGATGGATTTCAGTGTCACTTTTGAGAGGAATTTTTTTCTTACAAACCTTCAACCTAGATGACATGCTTTCATACTTACTACATATATTTTTCAATATATTAACCTCATGAGTAGTCCAAATTGATACAATGGCATTCACAGGAGACTGCTTGTTTAAAGTTTGTAAGGATTTTGATTCATTATTTACCCTTTTACCTTTAACTGAATCAATATTTCCAACATGACAAGAAGTCTTACTTTTCAAAATTTTTGTAACATTCCAGGTTTTGTTATTAACCATTGCCTGAATTTCATCATTGATGAGCATTTCTTCATTAGCCAAACTAATATGAAGAGTTTTCCCAATGTTCTTTATTTGAAGCAGACCATCAAATACTAGGTCAACTTTAGCATGAAATTTTTCAGCATCAAGACACATGTTGTGACTGAACAAATCTTCCAAATCATTCAAAATCATTTCTGAGTTCAAATCAGTTACACAATTGGAAACTAATATGAGATGTCTAAGTAACTCAATCACCATATTTTTTTCACTGTCACTGTTGATATCACTGAAGAATTGCCGCATTCGATGCAATGTTTCTAGATGGAGGCAGTTACCACCAGTCCTCCACGTATTCGGTGATCGCTTTGGCAGACATTGAACAATCGCGGGTACGCACATGCCGGGCATGTCTACCTTGACCTCTAAAGCCTTAATTTGGGAACACAAAGTCTCAATTTTACGCTCAAACTCGCAGCTAACCGCCATTTTGAAGCTAGCCATACTAACTGTACCTGTAAAATAAAGGAAATCGATCGTCTGATTTGTAATTACGAACGAAACCAAGCCGCCAAGCATCGAGATGGAGGGACCGCCTCGTGCGCTCCACGAGTTCAAAAAATAGCAAAAATAAGCAGCGTATACCCACAAAATTAAGTAAAATTGCAAGCATACAAAAGATAACACCGTTAAATATCAAACAAGGACGAAAATTTTAAGAAAATACTCACCCTAAGTAAACACAGAAATCCTACAACTTCGTTCACGACCACGCTACTATAATGTGCAGTGCTGAACAGCCATCTAGCGATGCACGAGCAAAATGAAAAGCCAAAGGTGCTATCGTTCTTAGTAAAAAAGTTCAAAATTCTTGACTAAAAATATCATCAGAGGAAAAAAAATATTTTTTGCTAACACATCGATATCAGTTAACAGTTTATTATTCTTCACTCTTGATTTTTGTTAAATGTCATCTACAAAGCACGTGTTCACAGTTATGTCAAATTGCTGTATGACTGAAAAATTGTTTCGACGTGAACAATGAGGTTGAAAGCAATTTATTCAAGAAACACTGATGACTTTCGAGAAAATTTATATGCTAGCGATTTTTCCGTTTCTTGAAATTTTAAAATTTAAACTTTAAAATATAATGAAATGAAAATACTCCTAGTCGCAAGAAAGTTATTATAACGTTAATATAACAAATGAAAGTTTGAAAGAAATTTTGATCAAAAAGGACACTTTTAACTCTAGATTATAAGAATGCTGAATATTGTAAAAAAAAATTTCTTATGTTTCCTTTTTATTTTCATAATTTCATAATGTGGGAAATTGTTTTATAAATTTAAATTGATATTGGTTCTTTAGATCTTGCATCATCAAAAAGTTTCAGCATTGAATTCCATGCCAGGGGTTTTAAGTGAAGCTCTCGTAATTGTTATAAATAGAGTATGATTAAGCGATCGTGGGGGAACGGTTTTCTTTCTGGCGGGCCATTTAAAAAATTCGGCGCACCGATAGAGAAAGAAGAGACAGGATAAACAGTTCATTCCCAATAAATGTAATACACAGTATGTATTTCATTAGCTTATAAAATATTCCACCGGAAGGTTATTAATGGATAAATGTACATTCATGTCATGTCAGCGACGTCAATGTTGGTAGTACAAAAAATTGAGCGGAAACAAAAAAAGTATTCCCGTGATCAAATTATTCTAAGTTTGATTATGGTCATGAATGAAATTAAAAGACAAGTACATATTGTTGTAAAACGCTTTTGACTGTGAGAAAGAAAAAGAATTCAGTGTATTTCCAAAGAAGCGAAAAAATTGGTTCCAAAATTTGTTATTGTAGAATTCTTGATACATGAGTCCTTCAGTGGTACTGAAGCCATTAGAGGTAACAAAACCGAAAAAAGGTTCCTTTCAAATATTTTGATGATAAGTCAGGTCTGGACCTCATAATTCATACACTTTTCTTTCGGCCATAATGAATTACAGGCCAAATGTTTCTATTCACTTTGAAAGTTGTAGAAGACGCTCAACAGTGGATTTCAGTATTTGTCCCCCATAACCTCTGCCTGTTCCCCCTCCTATTTTCGAGAGAGAGAGTCGCCTTTCTAACAATGGTCTAACTTTTTACAGTATGCTTCGTCTCCTAAAACAAACAAAACAAACATTGGCATCTACGGATGCTTTATTTCCAATTGAAGCATGACACATATCACCTTTTACATTGGTTTTTCAAATGCCTTATAACTAACACCAGGACGCCATGACGCTTTCCCCCGGTCAAAGACCGTTACCCATTTCAGACACCTGGGTAGAGTGGGGTATTGTGCTTAGAATTTTTTCTCCTATACCCAACAGAGAAAATCGCCACCAGCGCCGAGACTCGAACCCGCCTTTCCCGCACGGAGTCAGGTCCGAAAGCCACACGGCTATGACGAGCTAATCCTACTCTTAAATAATTTTGCAACAAGAAAACTGAAAAGAACGTGAGGGCACATCAGTTAATAATGTGTTCCATTAATGAAATCCTCATTTGCTAAGTACTCTGAGGCATGCACAACTATGTGTGTTGCGAGCGTTTCTAGTCCATAAAATGATCTTACTAACGTAAAATTGTCATCGTCAACGAAGAATTAAAACAGAGGGATTCAGATTTGAAATCAGTGGGTGAACATACAAAGTGAAAATGAGCATAATTTTAATGATTCATATGACAGAGGAAAAACCGAAACCTGCTGCTAGACGTGTATTTTGTATAATTAGTGACTCAAATCATGGACGTGTGGACCGTTCAAATACCACTCATATGCTACATTTAATTGAATTTAAAACAAGAAAGTTTCATCCATCAATAAATTTTATTATTCAAAGACGACCTCGACTTTGCCGCCGAACCTGGAGCGACTAAAACTGAGATTGCGACTTTACCAGCGCGCGTCCGCTAAATCCCTACGTGAACTTTGGTGGGATAACATCATTTTACTTTTATAAGTCACACAAACAAAATACACTGACTCACTTTTTAGTTAAAAAACTGCCTAAACTAATATATATATAAATATATATATATATACTAGCCCACCGCCATGTCCTTCTGGCTCGTTTTCTCCGCGTGGTATGGGTTCCCTTTGAGGAACAAAAGTTCCTCAAATTTTGCCTCATCCAATTAAGCCCTACCGGCCATGACGACGTCCGGGGCTACGATGTTGGGAATCTCCACGGTTGCGGATCTGGTGAGGAGTATTGCATTTTACGAATATGTTTACCCGCACCTCCGTGAGGTACAAAAGATTGGAGAGTTTCATGAATATGGTGTTTGAGCAGTATGGAGAGAATGAGTGGTATACCAGATGGGCTGAAGATGATCGTGGAATGAGCTGTATTACTGAATTGAATCATGAATGTAATTTGAGGATCATTGATGCAATGAAATTTTTTCTTGTACGTACCTGGAGTAAGAGACAGTGACTGGAATGAACCACTCATGTTGAGTGGGCTGTAATGACCCACCATGCATGGGGATGGTGTTTTGACGTACTGGTTATCCCAGTGATGCCGTCCAATAGAAGCTTATGACAAGGATTGGTGGATCCTGTCGAGTAGTCATATTGGACAAGTCTGGTACACAGGCGCTGAACTCTTTGTATGAATATTGTGAGTATTACGGAGGGAATTATAGGCTGTTACAAAGGCCCCGGCACAGTCGGCCCTCAGCTTCAAGTTCACGAGGTGGTAGATTCTCGAATGCTGAACTGCGCTGAATTGTTCTACGTAGATGGGTTTGAAAGGATTATTGTACAGTGCAATATGCTACAGCTAGTTTTGGGATACACTCGGCCACGTTTTGGCATGTTAGCATGTTCTCAGAAATTTCTTTTTTGCCTAATGACCATGAAAAATAGAATTGAAACAAAAGAAAAAACTAAACTAAGCGTATCCATGAAAGACCGAGAGTTAGTGCGTTGGTCACAGGCTTTTGGTCGCGGGAGGCTGGAGTCTTGGACCCGGTCATAGGACAGCATGGGGTGGCGAGTCGCTACGTGGAGTTCGTACGATGTGCTCTAGTGGCGAGAGACTGAGTGACTGCGAGATGTCATAATAGCAATGCGAATGGGTAAGCTATAGATCGAGCGCCTTATTTGCCTTCTACTATCCCTTTTCGTTTTCTCCCTTCTTTTTTCTTCTGGCACACTCTGTGTCACAAAGCCAAGTACGTATTCTCCTCTTTATATCTTCCTCATAGCAATGCTGAAGTAGTGAAATTCCATTCCCCTACCGTCACCAACCTAAGGCCGAATAGGAGACGTGATGTCTTAATCAAATACCGTTCA
>JACJUY010000044.1:114862-129689 GCA_014220935.1 Platorchestia sp. MABIK
ATTTTAAATGCATTACCAGAATCCGACTACCGCGACAAAGAGGAACTCATTTTTTCGTGCTTTTCTCCGAATCATGTTATCGACAATTTTCATGTGTATTACGATAACCATGTATGAATAGCAATTAAGGATCGAAATCATTTCTCTCAACACTCAATTAACATGGGTATTACGATAACCATGTATGAATAGCAATTAAGGATCTCTGTGTTAAGGTATTTAAACGCAACTTTTGCTCTTATTTCAATTTAAATGCGCACAAACGAATACATTTTTCAACTAAGCGTTACGAGGATTGTGTTCTCTTGGTAACTTATATTCAAATCTACTGTTAAAATCAGATTAGGCAGAGCTAAGGACCTCATTTTGATGTGCTTTTCTGTCAATCATTTTTTGATTCAACATTTCACATGGGTATCCCAATACCAATGTGTTATTATCAATTAAGGATGCTTTTAGGTTAAGGTGTTTTAAAAACCAATGTATCGACAGTTCATGTTTGTACTTTATTGGAAATAAATGTTTTTCTTTTCGTTCTTTCTTCCAATGTCTAATTCTCGTCTCTCTTTCTTTTTGCTGCCGCCCTCTCCCCTCCTCCCGAAAGATCGAGAAAGAAGCAGGAAAATATATCCTCTTGGTTAAGTTATTCTAAGTTTCAGTGAGCTTACAAATGTTTGAGAGAAAGATGATAGTAAAACATTGATGAAAAATGCCTTGGAAGACAGTCTTCACTATTATTGACATATGAGCTTTGGCTTTTGCGATTGCCGTATAAATTTTTAGAAATAAGAAAGTGGGAGTAGATTTTATCATTGAACATGTTATTTTTAAATATTCTACTTTTTTATGACCTGATTTTTAAGTGTTTTTAAACTTGGGCCAAAATACCTTCGAGGATAATTTATTTACTATTTTTTCCAGTCGTACAACCGTCAGCACTGCTATTCCATTACCCAATATGATGCATCTACCAATATGGGTCTTATGCATTGAAAAATTTCTAAAGCCTAATCTATTTTAAACTACCTCATGCATCAACTATATTGGATAAATTCAATTTTTCCATTTGTTTTTCATTTGGGTATAACGTAGCTTTACACAGATGCATGCGTTATCTCTTGAGAAAAAGTTCAGGAATTTGATCAAGCAAAACACTTAAACTCACCAGATCAGCGTGCGCTCATTTTAACACTCTGGTAACACATTCTCTTTTCTGCATTTTCGGAAGTTGAGAAAATTTCAGTAATGCGAATATAGCTATGAATTTGGCCATTGGATGACTAGGTGTCCGACAAACTCAAATCTAGGTAGAGTGTATGGCATCCTGAAAAGAGAGAACTGGCGAGGTACACTTCAATCAACAAACGCATCACTGCTTGCCTCAGGCGTTTTATGCATTTCATGATGAAACGTTTATCTCTTTGTATTAACTCTAATATAAAAACTTAATGGACAGACACAACTGGATGGTCCCAAGTAGGTCCAATCTAAAAAAAATCATTGATAATATTGAAAAAGGAGACATTTTCAATCATGTTAAAATTAACTGTCAAATGGTACTGAAGTTGATATTTCGATCTTTATCTAACGTTTAAAAATTTCATTACAAAATGTAGAGAAAATTATGACATTTTGAACAGTGTTGGTATCAGAAGATTTTACGACCACGGAGAGACGGAAATGACCATTATTTCAGATTTAAGGTTAAATGGTGTAATTTAAAAACTAAGCAGTTTGCATTTTTTATGTCATAGTCCTTGAAGTAACGGTTTCCGTACTATGGGGGAAACATTCCCATAATAAAATATAGATGGTTATTGTTGTGCTGGAACACATATAATAATTATCACCAGTTGCAGTTCAAAGTATTCGAACATGTTCAATGTATTTGCACTGGTTGCCGTAACTAACACTTTATCTGGTGAGATAAATAGCGATAACGATACATTACATTACATTTATTTATTTATGAGCTATGGGTAACTTGGGCAACATGCTTTAAATCAAAAGATTATCGAATCGGTCGTGAGCGAACTACTCGTATACGAATCAAGAGGAAAGGAGAGACAGATTATAGAATTCAATCCCTTGTGAATGTTTGGAGTCCTCAACCCGGAGTAAAATGTTTTGCAACTCCACAAGCAATCACCCGTAATCACTTGTTTTTACAAGATCATAAATTAAGACAAGAAGTATGCTGTAAAACTTGCAAGTTTTTAAGGATAAGCAGAAGTAACATCATCAAGTTGAAAAAAGCTGTCGCTGTTTTGCTGTTGTATTTTCGCACCTAAAGTACCCATTCTGTGTAGAAGATTATCAGACATAAAAGAAGGGCTTCTCAGTTATTTGACTTATCAAAAAATTGCTGCTGATGTTATCAAAGCCTTTGACATCACGACGTTTTCAGAATTTGGGATTTTAGGACCTTTTTATGGAGTATCCGCACTTCTATTTCACGCTTAAATGTACATGCTTGTTTGAAGTACTAACAATGCTCGGATTTGTGGGTACTGTGCTCAGGATCTACTGGAAATTGGATATAGTGGGAGGATGTGTAATGTGATCAATTATAGTATGCGTGATAAATTTAGTTAATAGATATACAGGGTGACAAGCACTTTGTTGAACAAACTTCAACATAGGGTTGGGACCGCTGAAATAAACACTATTTACTCAATAACCGTGTGGTAGAAAACGCCTCGTTGAATAGTTAGAACTGGAAATTTTAAACGAATAGGAAAAAAATTAATACTGTGAGAATGGCAGGGAAATTAAATGTAGAAGTTAGGAAAGCATTTTATCATGAACTCAAGAAGCAGAATAACAGCCTTAATTCTTATGACCACCGGAAACAGATTTTTATATTAAGCTTGATATTTACAAAATGTGTTTAACATGATGCTCATCTGTCGTGATGCATTCGTTCAAACGCCGATGCAATAATTGCTGGCCACGACCGAAGACACCATGGAGTTTCACGAATCAGTGCCGAATCTTCAACAATTCAACTGGTGAGGTCTTCTTTCGGAATAGTTCTGCGTTTCGTATACCAAGCTCTTCAAATGTCACCAGAATTAGAAATATTAGAGATTAATTTCAGGAGACCGTGGTGGCCATGTGAAAAGTTAAAGTCCATGTAACTCGTTACCGAAGCCTTTTCCATCACACGTGTAACAAGTAAAAAGTGCTTATTTTAATGGTCCCAACCTTATGTTGAAGTTTGTCCAACAAAATGCCGGTCATCTAAGATGTTATAAAACCTTAGATGTTTTCTTTACATTATAATTATAAATTATTTTATAAAATATATTTAATTGTTGCCATCAGTAGTACTCTTACAGGCAGTTGAAGTGTGCGACTAAAACATGAGATGAAAAATGTCTCGTGCTATGTACGCCAAAAAAAAGAAATGATTGCGAAAAATGCTCGCGATATCAATGCAACGCTGTCACTACTTGTTGTGAAAGTGTGAGCTTTTGACTTATTCCAATACTTTGGCAAAAAGGGACAAAGCGCTACTTCTGCGTGCATGGTTGTGCATTGGTCCGTACTGTACTGAAGCTTATTTTCTTTCATTTTGATCGTTTTTTTAATCAATGTTTTCAGTCTTAAGAGATTTTACGCCTACTTGTCTTTATTTTTTTAAGTGTTGACAGGACTTCTCGATTGGTATCTAAGATACTCCCTCTGAGATTATCATTTACGACAAAAAAATTGACGTCAAAGTCAAAATTGATGTGGATTTCAAAACTTTAATGAAAAATTACCAATGGCTTCGTGCTGTGTTCCAGTTAGTTACTGAAGTCAGCAGTAATTTCTGCGAGAAGTGGTGGTTTAGCACTTAATCTTCGTCAAGTCCTAAGTTTATGAGCATTTTCCCCATGGTAATGCTTTCCGGAAGTCAGCTACAACAATACTTCAAAATGTTTCCTACTTGGGAGTCTTGCAAAGGAAGCTTCCAGTTTTTAAAGCATGATTTCAGAGCTATACGAAGTATCACGAAAGATGATGAAGTGACCAATGACGTTCAAAACATTTGGAAGGTATCCTGAGATTTGAGATAGAATTAATCGCACGAAAAACACCACCGGAGCTCCAAGATCGCAAGTTCCGACTCGAAAGTGATTTACTGGGACCAACACATGAATCATAGAATTCAATCTGTAACAAATGTTCGGAGTCCTTTACGAGCTGTAAAATGTTCTGCAACTCTACTAGTAATCAGGATGAATCGTCAAGCGGCATGAATAAATAAAATTTAAACAGTAAGTTGTTAAGGATGCTTAAAGTGGCTGTCCGAAGTTGAAAACGGTATGGTCGCTTTTTTCTTTCGGATGAAACACGCCAATGTTGGCAATCAATAGGTGTCCACGAAAATGATGAAAGGATGGAAAACAAAAGTGAAAAAAACATTAATACATCACGAGAACCTGAGCTCGGCTTGATGTCAATGTCAAAGAGGAGCGACAGATTAAATCGCCAAATCACCGTTCAGAACCGATATCGGCTCCCATGTTCCGAATTCTGCTTTCTTCACCGACGATCGACTGTTCATCGCTCCCGCCACCGGTTCGTCACAACTTACTTTCGTTGCAGGTGGGTGTCATAGGTGTTAATTGTTTGAAAATCTTCATCGTTCAATACACTAGCGTACCGAACCCGTTAAAAATGGTTAGATTTGATAATTTCGATGATGTACGAAAATCGTTGGATGAAGTTCTAATTGTGTTTCACGACCTCCCAAATTTGGTTGATACAGAATACATTTATCCAAATATTACTCATGAGTTAAATATTGTGTTTGTGCCCGTGAGGTAGCGTATCACAGATAGCTTCACAGCGCCCTTCTCAACTGCTCCAGACGAAAGATCGGGAGGCTACGCGTAAAAATTGTGTGTCTGTGCATTTATACAGGGTGACGCATATGCAACCTACTTTTTCCAAATGGCCAATAAGAAAGTTATGAAGTACAAAGAGTTTAGGATAATATAGATGCAGGAGAGTTTGGAATTATATTCATACGTTAGGCATGGAATGCATGTTAAGTCTTCATTTTCACATCTATCGCTGAAATGTGCGTGTAAAATTTCTCCGCTTATGATAGTTCGCGAGTTTGGCTCATAGTCCCCTTAATTTCATAAGAATGATGGCTCAAATATTACTATCCTATGCCTCTAGAAGGGCCTGATCACTTAAACAAATGTACGTGTGATATGAGCTTGAAACCTGTAGCACAGGCTTCAATACCTCTCAATAATTCCTATATTAATCTTTCAGATGTGAACATCGAACAGACATGTTCTACTCTAATGATGCACGTGTTTAATATAATATTTTAATACTAGCGAAGTAGTGTAACTTAAGGAAGTACTGAATGAAGCACCTCTGGCTGTTCCAGAGAAAAATAATATTTGATGGTGAAAGGTTGCAAAGTTTATGTATGCAATGGGTGGGGTAAATATCCGACACGTAGTCCAAATTTATTAACCACGTAACAAAATATTGAACATCATAGCTCTCATGTACGCCAAATAAAAATTTGGCATCAGAATATGCGAAAATAAAATAAAAATGGACTACACAAACCTTTACAATCATATCTGACATAAATATAGGAATTTGATTTTTTACACACTCATTCACAAAAAAGTATCGCTGCATTCCCGTAAGGATTTTTCAAAGGCTGGTCAGCCTTGTTCTGTGGGAAATTAGCCATAGATTGGAATTAACTTAATTTCGCTCCTTCAATTTTTCCCAAACGGCGCAAAATCTTCGACCACGGCTGTTACGTCTCGGTTTCTATGAATTGATGTGTAAATATAGGAGGCATTGCTGAGGTTCATTGCTCAGGTTTGCTGAGCAATGATTATTATAGATTAAGTAGATAATTTTCCTAGAAAGTTCTAAAGATTTCCTATCACGCTAACTACTTTGAGGCGAAAATCTAACACTTTGAGGTGTTTTTTTTGAGGCGAAAATCTAACACTTTTGTCGCTATCATATCAAAGCTTTATTACTGGTGTATTGTTTCCCTGGATTTGTACTTGGCCTCCAAAAATGTGCGAAATATCAATGGTCAGTTACATTCGATTTGCTCCTCAGGAGCATAGAATAGGCGATAGGTGTAGATTAGCTAGGCTTGTTTATCCCAAGCTATGTGAACGGGCTCTCATTCTCATGGCTCTCCGCAATTAGAACGGGATTTTAGTTTGGAAGAACCGTAGAAACCGTGCTGTCATCGGCAAAACGTATGAATTTGAAAAATTATGTCGATTTAACAACATCATTGATAAAAATTAGAAATAGGAGAGGCCCAAGGACAGATCCTTGTGGAACTCCATGAGGAATTGTCTGTGGGTCCGATTTTGCATTGTCAATGACAACGTTACTGCTATGCCTCTACACTGCTATGTTACCTCAGCGATAGATAGGCCTTCAAGACTTCTATCATTCGTGCCCACTTTGCTTCATTCAGCTTTCGTGCATTCTTCGTTATTTATTCTTTATCTGTTCTTCCTCTTCCTTCTAAACTTGCTGTTTCTATGCTCACGGCATTTTGTTTGTGCAAACTTCTTGCTCTTAGATTCCTCATTTTCTACACTCTATTCTAAACTGTCATTTTTCTCCCTGCTTTTGAGATCGTCTTTGTTGCGTCTCAGAAGTTCCTAAGTAATATGACAGGATGATGAAGCGCCAGCGTAAACGTTAAATAAGATAAATGTACAAACACTACCGTGCCACTACTTGTCCTGGACGCACATCCATCTAGTTGAATTGAAGGAATATAATAAGGATAAGGATAAAATAAGGAGATATAAGGAAGAAATTTGTAAAACCGGAGACAACATAGTCCTTAAATGCCAACATAAAAGCAACTTATGCTGACCAGCGCGTAACAAACATCTTGAAATTTCAGTTCATTCCCTCGTAGTGTCCTCTCAGAGGTATACAACTATTGTATCTAAGGGAATTAGTGCTCCCAGGAGGAAAATGTGTGGTCCAGAGCTGACGGTTAGGTAAGCCTCCTTTTTATTGAAGTAATTTTTTTGTTCAAATATGAACCATGTTTTTGCTTCTCTTGTGATCTGTTTTTCAACACCTACAACGTTTTTCTTCAACTTTAATCTTGTAGAACCTTCTTTCTCAATTTAGGATTTTTATGCGCAGGGAGCTTGTGTGGGTGCGTTACTTGTGCATAGATTCTGCGTTATCCTAACTCCATCCTAAATGATGCTTTCATCCTTCCCCTCTTTAAACATGTTTGTTGTGGTAAAAGAGGCTGAAAGTAGCGCATAATCAAATTTAATCTAGTTAAATGCGCATAATTCAGAGTGAGGAGATTGTCATCAACTGGAGATAATCCAACTTAGATTTCACTCTTCACCCTCTTACGCCTTTACGTAAGAGTCCGTAAGAGCGACTTACGTAAGAGTCCGAGCCATCTGGTTTCTTCAATTGGGAATCAACACATAATGAAGCGAACTTTTTGAAATGATTAAGTGGATAATTCCTACGCCTAATTTCTATAAAATGAATGAAATCTTAAATAATGATGAATACAAAGACATAGAAATATGTTTCTCGATATGATGTAGCATTTTTTGACGTGGACGCGTCGCTCCTGAGGGGAAGTTGGAATGGATACGTACGTAGATGTGAAATGAGGCCAGGTGTTTTGTGTCTTCGGCGGTGAGGTTGAGCAATGTCTGCGTTCCTGCTATGAACGAGAGCTGGGACGCCGGCGTTCTTCATATTAAATATTGATGATATGAGAAATTTTTTGAAGGATTGTAGAGCAGATTGTACAGATGTTCGATATTTTACGAGAACATATCTCTGGCGAGTCTTTGCAGGTGTTCTTTTCGAAGCATAATGAGAAAAACGTGCGCTTATTCTTCATTCAAAAGCACGTGCGCTTCTTTATTCATATGTATTGGTGGTAGGAGGGTAACCTCAATATGGATTCATTACTGTTTTCCTACTGCAGTTAATTGTGAGCTCGTAAACAGACGAGAACAACATCGAAGTTCACATTTTCGATTTTGATACTACGTATTTCCGCTTCTTTTCTTATTATTTGACCATGTTCCTCTAACAGTGTGGTACAAGCTGCTCTGATGAATAGGAAAGTTAACTTCAAACACTCATAATTGAATCACTGTTAGGTATTTTAAACTGGTGGAGATTTTGTTCATCAATATTTTTTTGATTAGAGAGAAGTTCATACCCAAATTATTTCATTAAATAGCGAACAACATTGTGCAGATTATGAAAAAACAATGATGAGATTTGAATCACTTTAAAATGCAAAATTAAATGCATAACCTCATTTCCTGAACATGCCTGCCATTTTACAATGCTGAGCTTTGGATTTCGTTGCGATTCTATGAATTCATTTTTTTGCTCTACCATTGTACCAACTTTCAGCCATAGCCGATAGATAGGCCATCGGAACTTCTACCTTTCGTGCCCACTTTGTTCATTTCAGCTTTCATGCCTTCTTCGCCATCGCTTTTTTATCTTTTCATTCTTTTCCTTTCTACGTATGTTGCCGTTTCTATGCGCGCGTATACTGTCTGTGAACACATCTTTTGCATCGATTCAACGTCTTTCATATTCCATGCTAAATGGTCCCTTCTCATTCCTGTGGGAAGAGAAAATATCTTTGATATGAAAACGGAGCCTTGAACCAACGTCTGTGTTACTATTTGTATCAACTTACTTCACTCAGACCAGGAGCGTTAAGAAGTTTAAAAAACATTTGCCTAGCTCCAGAAAAAAGCTGAGGAACAAAATGTTCTTACGAGGAAAAACTTGAATTACTTGTACACCTAGCAATATTTAAATTTTAAAGTTTTTTTTTATGCAATGCTTGTTTGTGCAATGTCATGTTCAGGGAGTCCTCTGATATTTTAAGTTAAGATTTTTTCGTTGATCAGAAAAGAGTTCGGACAAATGAGGGTTGCCTAATATTTTTTTTTCTTTCCTTTCATCATTCAGTACGAGCCGCAAGACGTGTGTTTGAGAACTGAAAGTTTTGGTGTCATCGAGTATGGTATGGCCTTAATATTTACTCCTGTCGGAAACAAAAATGTGTTTGCAAGGCGAAAAGAAATAAATCCGTTGAACTCAGTCGAAATATTTAAAGGAATATCTTATCTTTATATATAATATGAAAAAAGAAAAAGACGTGCGAACTTGCGTTTCGTAGCCTCCTTAAAAGTTTCATGAAAAATTGTAAATTTATTTGGGTTTTTGTAACATAGAAAAATCATTTTCAAATTGCCATAGAAACATTCTGTCATGACACAAAATGTTAATCTTTTTAAGTCTTTAGACACAGTTCCCTGTCTTTTCGCGAAACCCCTATGTTTCACATCACAGAAAAAATGATAAAATCGAATTTTTTTGTTGGAAGATTGGTAGAATTTTGTTCGATACATTTGCGTTGATTTCCCAGGATAAAGTGTCAGGATAAAAACCGGTGTGAACGTTGATAGGTGTAGGTTTAATTCATTAATGCAAATTAAAATTTAAAATAAAACGCTGTGTCGCGTGAATTTGTCCAATTATGTATACTAGTCCATCCTCCTTTATTTGAAACAAGAAATAAGGAAAAATGAAAGAAAGGTCGTAAGAAATAAAAAATTCAATCTCTCGAGAGTTGATGAGGCCGAGTGCACATGGCCGGTCAAAAATGTATAATAATGTTCGACAAATCACATGACACACGTTCCTATTTCCTAAGAATTCACGTGATATGCATTCCTCCTCGAATCTGATGGATTAATACACTGGAAATTGTGGAGTTGATGAAGCTTGTATCACAGATACGCTCATCACACACACACATCACATATAGTATAGATTCATCAGCTTGCATCTCTCTGACTTAAGTTTTCGTTTAATTTTATTTAGGATATTAACTTGCTTAGGTATGCAAATGAAAATATTTACAGTCCAGTACATTATAGTTTTGGTTAATATTCTTATATTTGGTGCTCTATTTACTAATGATCTGTCCTGGGCAGATGAACGTTTATAGCTTCTCTATCCTCTTTATCAGTGGCTGCACGTGTTGTATGTCGAAACTTGTAAAAACAAACTCATAAGATTTTGTTCAGAAGTGATTCGTTGGCTAAATGTTTTGTCAAAGTTAAATGCAGTTCTAGTGCATCGGCAGTCTGCCGCGAAGTTTAAATTGATGTAAAGAAATCATACGAACCCTTTCTCGTTTTCTTTCTTGAATTTAATTGTACGTTAACACCATTTAACACTGCATTCTTCAAATTCAGACTTTTTGTCGACTACAGCCAGCTCTCTGTGTCTCTTCCAAATGAAATCCAATTTTAATTGCAGAGAGGATAAATAATGAGCTGCAAAATGTTTCAATGTGGCTTAAAGGCAATAAAATATGCCTCAATATCGATAAGACAGAATACATTGTGAATTCACACAAGAGAAATATATCTCTTCCACACATTAAAATTGGTGATGGTGAAATTGAAGAAACTAACTCCTGTAAATTTCTGGGCATTGTACTAGATAAACATCTAACATTCAAAAGCATGTTGCACATATCAGTCAAAACCGTTGAAATCCTTCAAAAAGTAAAAAATATGCTGCTTGAAGAAGCCTTAAAAATACTTTATCGAACGATCATTTCACCATATCTACAATACGGGATAAAAGCTTGGCACGGAACTGATAAAAATAAAACCAATCAGCTCTTTGGATTGCAGAAAAGAGCCATTCGAGCGGTAATGAAATTAGAATTTACTGCTCACACAAATGATTCATTCAAAAGTTTAAAACTACTCAAGCTTTTTGATCTCTACAACCTCTCCATATGTAATTTTATATACCAAACACTAACTGATGATGGCGACAGAGAACTTAAACAATTAATAACTACTCAAACTGGTCATCATGATCATTTAACACGAAACAGAAGTAACTTCACACTTCCTCATTATTCAAAATCTCGATCAAAATACAGTATCTTCTTCATGAGAACCAAGAATTGGAATGCAATCCCAGCTGAGATCCGTGAAAAAAGCTCTTACAAAGCTTAAAATTTCAAAACAAATCTTGTATCCCTCTTCCAATCGAAATATTAATCATATAAGCTAGTTCAAGTCAATTTCGTTTTTCTTTTGTTACGCCTTATCTTGATAAGGTAATCTACCATGACAATAACATAGATCTTTTGCTCTAAATAACTTTTATTGAATGTACTGTTCCCATCTAGCTCATATTAACTATTTCTTTCTTTGTTAAAAAATTGAGCATCGAAACATAAACTACACTTAAAAAATAGCTTGATGATAGGATGTCCTAGAAGTCTCTGAACTTATTCGGGCCCATAAGTAGCTATACTCAAATGTGTCCAATGAACTAGACTTAAGATACAATCTACTGCTGTATCACTTGTGGTAAATAAATTATTTAAAATGTTTAAATTGTTTAAAATTAAAATTTAGGATACAGATAAGCACGAGTTAATTTATGGGGTGGACCATGCAAAAGCAATCATAATTTTAACCAGTTCTAACTCTTGTATCAATTAAGATATTTTTTATCTATGTTTACTGTATTCTGAGAAGAAATGGATCTTTACCACTAAATCGAATGACGTTAAACTCGGCTGCATTTATGTCTCTCAGCGTTGTATTGAATGGAACGTTTGAAAAATTAGTTGTGATTAACATTTATTACAATTGAACTACATGTGAAAAGTGGCAGTTGTTTGGATATTTTGACTAGAGAAATCACTCTGCAGCTTCGTATAGCTCACGGAAATTGTTTTAATCGGATTTGTTAATGAAGATGGTGTTCTTGCATTCCAATGCAGAAGTGTGAATAGACGATAGGATTTTTCCACTCAACGTTATAAAAATACATGAAAGATAAGTCCAGGCTTTGAATACTTGCTTTTGGGTACGTCACTGGCCTCTTAAAACTCCTGATCTCACGCTTTGTGATTTTTTTAAGCTCATTTGACCAATGAATTATAGACATCATTAGCTTACGATTTCTACGACTTGCGAAATTCAATCATGAATGGAATTGCGTCATGAAAAGTGTCATAAAATCTATGAGAGCATGATACAAAAAAATTAAAAAAATGACCGCCTTGGTCAAGAAAACTGTTTTTTTTTTATATTTGTGTATATATGTGCTTTTTATCTTATAGCTCTTTTATAAAATATCGGAACAACATTTCAAATATTGTATTATGTAATTTTCAACTTCATTGAAAGCATTGTCAGTGTTATTTTTCTATCACTTCTATTTTGTATAATCCTTCGAGTAAAACCTATCATCAATTGTGCTTAAGATGAAGATAAACGAATTTTCCTGTAAATGATAAAACATATGCCTCTGAAATATAATTATTGTAAAGTTATTAACGGTTCACTTTTGTTTTCTGGGATCAATGCAGAATAATTTCTCGAACTTGCATTGTTTGAAACTAACTGATTAAGGCTGAAACTGATTTGTAATGAGTCAATCTCGAGATATAATGAGAAATTTATAGCCTTCATTGCTTTTCCAATGCAGGGAACACCAGAAAGTATACTCTAATTTTTAAACGTGTTCTGGCCAGCTTGAGTAATGATTAACCAACTGAGGAAACTCAGTGTTTTCTGATCCAAGTTTTGGCCGGGAATGGGGAATGAAATCTGGTTCAAAAAGTTGGACAGTAGCAAAATGTAGATTTTTAGATTTCCTGAAGAGAAATGTGCGATGACATGCCCAAACGTTTTCAGTCCAAATAGTTATTCATGTCGCAATTTGTTTACTTTTAGTTTTTAGGTACTTTGACTTTCACATTGATGTAAACATGATATATTTTTTCCCCAAGTTTGTGAGTCTTCGCGAAACAAAAACGAATAATTAGTAAATGATCCTGCTTCAATTTCATCCAATTTAGACCGCCCCTCAGGGGGATGAAACTATTGTATCAGTGGGAATTAGCGCACCCAGGGGGAAAATGAGTTGTCCCAAGCTGAGAGTTGAGTTGGCTTGCTTTTTGTTGAAATAGAAAAGGTTTTTAGTTTTTTCCGAACCAACCTCTTTCGGTTTACTGCTGTCTTTTTTCCCGTTACCGACCATTTTCTTCTCTAACTTTTATCTTATTTCCTAGACTTCTCCCCTCATGAGGATACAACTTTTGTATCTATAGGAATTAGCGCTCCCAGGGGGTAAATGTGAGGTCCTGAGGTGAGAGTCAGGTAGGCCTTCTTTTTGTTGCAATGAAATGTTTTTTGTTTGTTAAGGACCATCTTTTTTCGGTTCACTGTTGTCCTGTTTTTCAGTACCTCTGACTTTCTTCTTCAACTTCGATCTTGTTTCATAACCTTCTTTCTTATTTTACTGTTTCTATGCGCACGGGATCCTTTGCGGGAACGCCCTTCGTGCATAGATTCCTCGTTCCCTTAACTCCATCCTAAATGGTGCCGTCATCCTTCCTCTTTTTGAACATCTTCGTTGTGGTAAAGGGAGGCTAAAGCTAATTTAATAATAAATCCATACACTTCTTTGTCAACTCATTCTTTACAAGCGCAGGGGATCTTGTGTGAGAACGCACCCTTTAAACAATTTAAACAATTTATTTACCACAAGTGATCCAGAAGTAGATTATTTCTAGAGTCTAGTACAATGGTCAAATTTGAATATAGATACCTGTGGGGCCCGAATAAGTTCAGCGACTTCTAGGGCATCCTACCATCTACGGTGTTCTCAGGTGTACAATAATATCTAACCTAATTCACTTTACCTAGTTACGCATTAGACTAATCAATGAATTAATTAACTCGATATTCGATGCTTCATTCTATAAAGGAGTTTATATATTGGGAAGATATTAACAGTATATTCTTGAAACAATTTAAGAACAGACTGAAGATCAGCTACATTAACCATGACAAATAACCCTATCAGAACCAGTCATGTAGGAGAAAAGATTTGACTTGGTTATCATACATGATTAATAATTTGATAGGAAGTGAGATTCAAGATTTATTTTGAATGCTTTGTAAGAATTACTTGCACGGATCTCCGTAGAGATCGAGTTCCAAGTTTTAGTCCTGTCGAAGAGGATACTGTGCTGTGACCGAGCTTTTGAATAATAAGGAATTAAGCACGAAGTTCCTTCTATTGCGGGTTAAATAGCCGTGGTGGCCAGTTTGTGCAGTTACTAATTGTTTGAGATTGTTATTGTTATTATTGGACAATATGCTTTACACATGAAATTACACATGGAGAGTTAGTAGAGATCCATAAGTTTAAGTATTTGTAAATTTTTGATTGAGTCATTTGTGTGGGCATTATATTCTAGTTTCTTTACCGCTCTGATGGCTCTTTTTTGCAGAGTAAAAAGTTTATTGGTTTTATTTTATCAGTTCCATACCATGCTTCTATTACGTATTGTAACTATGGTGAAATGAGCGTTCGGTAAAGCATTTGCAAAGCTTCTCCAGGCAAGCAATTTTTCACCTTATGAAGGATTCCGACGGATTTTGACAACTTAGCCGAATACTAATTTGAGCAATGTGCTCTTTGAAAGTCAGATGTTTATCTATTATGATGCCCAGAAACTTACATGAGTTGGTTACTTCGATTATGTTTTATCGATATTATGGCTTATTTTATTAGCATTAAGCCGCAATGAAACCTTACGGAGTTCGTTGTTTATACTCTCTGCAATTAGAGGGAGATTTTGGTTTGGAAGGACCGTAGAAAGCGTGCGGTCAATATCGGGTTTAATGCGATCACAGAAAATTAAAATTCGGTCCCCAAGAATCACTAAAGGGACATAATT
>JACJUY010000044.1:129756-182850 GCA_014220935.1 Platorchestia sp. MABIK
GTTTCTTTAGTGATTCTTTGGAATGGAATTCTTAATTTCCGTGATCGCATTAAACCCGATATTGACCAAGCGTGCTGTCATCGGCAAAAAGTATGAATTTGGAGAATGAAATACAGAGTAGATTTGAAAATATCATTGAAAAAATTAGAAATAAGAGGAGCCCAAGGACAGATCCTTGGCGGAACTCCATGGCTAATTGTCTCTAGGTCCGATTTAGCATCATCGATGACAACGTTTTGTTTCCGACTTGTTAGGTATGATCTGAACCATTCACGAGAAACTCCTCGAATGCCATAACAGTGGAGTTTCGAGAATACTATGTTATTATCCACACAGTAAAATGCTTTTACACAGTAAAATGCTCGGTAGGGCTAAGTTAAGTTATTATAGGTTTACTTAGGTTAGCTTAGGTTAGTTTATTTAACTAACCTAACTTTTCCTAACCTAACCTAATTTTGCGCTTGCAGTGGTACAGTGGTTAAGGGACCGGCCTTGCATGTTGGAGACGAGGGTTCGTATCCCGGCACTGGCGCGGCGATTTTCCCCGTTGGGTATAAGGGAGAGCTCAAGCACAATACCCCACGCAACCCAGGTGTCGGAAATGGGTACCGGCTTTACGGGGAACCGTCATGGTGTCCTATATATAGTGGTAGTTATAAGACATTTGAAAACCAATGCTTAAGATCATATGTATCAGGCTTGATTGGAAATAAAGCATCCAAAGATGCCGATGTTTTTACCTAACCTAACCTCACCTATCGTTACGTCAAAACCGCATTTCTGCTTATTTACGTGTCCGTTCGTTCAATTTTGTAAACGACGTTCCTATAACTTCAAAGTTAAATACCTCGAAAACTAAGCATTTGCGAGCACAATGTCATTCGTGTAAAACGTCTTCAATAATTATTTTACCATATTACCCATATGTGGCAACAAAATTATTGAAATCGTTTACAACATTAAATTCAGTATTCACATTATTTGGAGCACAGAGATAGGTCTATAATTGTTTAGGCAGGATTTTTCATCATTTTTAAAAATAGGGGTTACTCGAGCAACTTTGAGGGAGTTCCGGAAAGTGCCTAGGAAGAGAGACTGGTTAATAATATTGGATATGAGTGGGGCTACAATATCAGCAATAACTTCCAGTACTCTAGTCGAAAACGTTTGTTATCCAGTCGATTTATTTTTCAGGTTGTTTATGCACGCATTTATATCGGAAGAGTTGGTAGACGTAAAGAAAGAGTTTTGTTCACGAACATGATCCATGTTTTCCAGGTGATCAGTAGGTTGACTTGGAATACTATCAGCTATATTTTTCCTTACGTTTACGAATAAATTGTTGAAAAGATTGGCAATATCTTTCTTCTCGTGGTATTCTACATTATCTTGAACAATGTAATCAATCGGTTTCTTATCGGCATTATTCGGTTTACAGCAAGAATTAAGCGGGCGCCAAGTTTTTTTAATGTCAGTTTTAAATTGAGTAAATTTGTGCGTAAAGTAGCTTTTTTTTTATGTCCTTATCTGGTTTGTTACATAGTTCCTGAATCTGTTATACATTTCTCTAGATATTCGCCCTTCGAATAGTAGGGCTATGTACGCTTGACGTTTCTTTATATTCATTACGATGTTTCCAGTAATCCAGGGCTTTTGTCTGTTTTTCGGTGTAATCGTGCGAGTTACATTTGGACAACACTGATTGTATGCAGTCATTATAATTTCAGTCAAGATTAGTATTGTTTCGTCAATTTTCGTTGCATTATTGTTCTGTTGAGAGACGTGCAATGTTGGTATAGTTCTTCTAGAACGGTGCGCATAGAACCCTGAGCACAACTTCCGTGTTCTTTTGACTCCATGTTAAATAGAGCCTTCATCCTTCCGCTCTTAAAACATCTTTGTTGAGGTAAGGGAGGCTGAAATTAACTTAGTCACTCGTTTTGGTAAAGTTAGAATTTTTAAACTCAGTAGTTACCTTCGTGCCAAAATATGGTGCCTGCGCGAGGTGACACCAGTAAGGAATGAAAAGATTTTCCTCTGAAAAGTGCACTTATACGAAGCATGAATAATAGAGCAAAGTAATTCCATTAATGAAGTGAAAGATCTGTAAAAAAGTGATGGTTGTATTACTCAAAAATGACACGGCGCACAAGTGTAGTTATTCAGTATTTTTTTGTAATTTGGTTTGTGCCATATCTAGGACACGGTGTAGGGAAGGGTTAACTGTTCGTACATCCTGAAATTGACACAGGTTGCACTCTTCTATTGAAACACATACCTAGTTCTTGAAGATCAATTTCATAATTCCCATTCTCATGAAATGAAAATTGTCCTGCCTTGGCGCTACGACCAATACACGAGCTAAGTCAGTGCCAAACATGTGCGCCTCCCTTGCACAGAACGAGTGCCACTTTCCAAGAAATTTCTTAAAGTATACAGAATTCATTTCAATGCAGAAAAATATAACCACGTATACTACTGTTTTGCAATACTAAGACTCGCTACCTATCCTCTGTTAACATGGTTTTAATTATATTAAACGTTCTATAGTAATAATATTCTGTTTTGTTAAATATTTTTTTCTTTTTAACTTTCAAGAATTTCTGCATCAGTCACTTCCTAGACTATTCTCCGAATCTGTGGCCTGACGGATTGTCAGTTGTCGATTGCAAGTGAACTGATGAGGAGGTGCTGTGTTAAACGTGTGGCCTCATCACTTCTCGACGGGCTCATGGCTTCGTCATAGCTGACCAGGTTTGTGCATCCATTATGCATTCTCTGGATACTGTTTTGTGTTGGCAAGTGTAAAATTGGAACTGATTTACGTCGGCTGAATTTGTGTACTGTATACATGTAATATCTTGGGTTGTTTTAGTCTGTAGCGATTGTTTGGTAGCTAATGCTCTGCAAACTGGGCCATGTTCCTGCTACGATAGCTAGCGTGTCTCCCGCTGCTTTATGGTGCTTTCACTGCTTTTTCGTCTTTTTTCAGCGAATTATATTCTTGCGAGCATCTTCCTTCCAGATGTTGCACCTCTAGCTGTGACATTCATCTGTTCATCGCAACCTCAACGTGTGTTGTCATTACGTACTTTCAACCCACGGTGTCTGTGTTTACCACTCAAGCGTGTCTGAGGTTGCTTTGAAATGTTAAAACATTTGAAGTTTAGCATAGGGAGTGGTTAGCGCTACTGCTGCTGTCGTGGAAGAAAGTGTGTCTGTGTGACCTCGACAGTCATACGCATGCGGAATGCACTCCTCTGCTCACATTGTGCTCGAATTGGTTGGCGCTGGAACGGTGCAGCGAGATCCTAGGTTTCTTTTCCCTCCGGACGACGCTGTGTTTTGTTCGAGAGTACGCACGCTTCCAGGCTTGAGACCAGGTTTGGTCAAGTGTGGTGAGGCGAGTGATCTGTGAATTTGTAGCGTCCCTCGTATTACTGGCTTGATATCGAAGCAGCTTTTTTATAACTAGTAACATGTACCGACTAAAGTTGGATTCACTTTGGTTCAAGGTAGGGATTTTACGCGTTCTGACTACTTGCGCCTGGTTGTTAATACTGAATTTTTGTACTAATGCTGGCGTACGCAAGCAGACAGCGCTTCGTTGATATTTCTGCTGTGTTTTACCGAATTTGAATTCATAGTCGCCGTTACCTCCTGCGTCCCTGTTACCAGTATTGCAACTGGGAGGAATTAGGCTTCAGAGATTTTATTGTGTGAAATGCTAGTTACCAAAGTTCTGAGCAATTCGTGAATGTATGGTCATCAGTAAAAACTGACACCCACTATCTTACTTTTCAAAAGACAACTTCCATAAGGTTCCCGAAATGAAAATGACTAAAAAATTGAGGTTCAATTCCATTCCCGGAAATGTATCACATGATGTTCCAATTTAATTTATTGTCGAGTGCCTGAGTCTGCTTAAAGTAATATCTAATCTAATCATATCAAAATCCCATCGATTTACATCAAAGTAGGTGCAGTGTTTATTGCTGCTGAATAAAGCCCACTAATCACTTGATGCGCAAATGGACGATGTTCGGGTAAATTGCTAGCGTATTATGTTCCACTAAGGATTGGTTGCAATGGTTAGACCCTTTTATGTTCGAATAATCCTGAACTATTATGTTGGCAGCCCTCTGTTTTATCCCAGTGATGTTGGGAAACTAAAGCAAAGGTAAGTTCAAGAGGTAGGATCTCGATTACCCCAATGCCTAGCGTTTGAAAAAATTAGTGTTCTGTACAGAAAGCTTTCCTGCCGAGCATCGATGCACAAATGCACCTGTCGAATGCATCGTAATTTAATCAATGTGGAAAGTTTAGATATGAAGGGGAATTCAATGGATATGTGAAACTAAAGTAAAGCAATTTTCAGTATAATCTCTGTGCTTGTTTTACGGGCATATTTTAACTCGAGCATATTTACCTGAGCTCAAACTCCAAGGATTGTCTCTTCACTTTCGTCTATGTTTGGTCACATAAGAAAAGTATCTGTTTTTATATGTTTGTAATGCGTTCACTCTCGGTTTGTCGGTACACGCGTGCTTTGCATGCTACTCCGTAGTGAGTCAGATATGGAAAATATATTTGAATTCACCATAAACATATTTTGGGGACCTCCTCTATGCCCCATAAAGTTTGATTGCCTCTCAGTCAGATACAAGAATATTTAAATTCAGTTCTATTATAATGCTCGAATCTGCTGCAAATGTCAAGACTGCGACTGGGAATTGACTGCAATACACCAATTCCTGGAAAATTTGTGGACTAGAAATTTCACTATTGACACAATGAACACAGATATATTTCGATAATTATGGCCTTGAACGTCTTCATTCTTTTACAGCCGGTGCTGCTCGGGTCTCGGGGTGTGTTGTTTACATTGCAAACACGTAAGTTCTGAGTGCAACCGCAACAATTCGAGTAAGACGTTTAATGAAAACGACCGGTCCATGGAATGTTTGAGTGTCTGGAGCCAGTAGACGAGTTAAAATTGTAAGATTTAATTTACCGTCTGATTGTTTTAGTACAATAAAATTCCCCTCTTTCCCTTCTCTTGAACTCGGATTGGCTTTTGGAACATAAATTTCTATGAGGGAACGAATGAGTTTTTATTTATTTGTTGCTCTGTCAAGATTCCTGTGTGCATGAACGAGGCTTACTCGTACTAACTGAGATCGTCGACACTGCACGAATGAGTGGCCACACGTTGTATGAAATTATCCGGTTAATGAGATGCATTTCTATCCATTCATGATCATTACGAATCGATCTCTGATTTTAAAAATTCAATAGAAATTGTCAACATACTATGCATTGCTTAAAGTAAAAATCAACTGCTCTAGGTACTGTCACCAATCAGACTCTGTGAAAGCAAACCAGGGAACACCAACGTTGCACATGTGCACACTTGTAAACCTTGATAAGCCTATCACACTGAAAGGATGAAGCTAGCAAACTGTTTGGAAGTTCGAAAATTTTTCAGTCCCTGGTGCACAGCTTATGTATACCGTGGTGCACAGCCAACACCTTCAACTTGGTTGAGGTGCGCATGGTGCCTGCAGGCAACTCGTAAACATCTTTAGGCCATAGTTTCGCTTTCGTCTTTTCTGTACTATGCTGATTTCCAAGGCTACCACCTCAACCCCCGGACTTTCAGTAAAATTCTGTCATCAATGCTATTGGCAGAAGAATAATTACGACGTCACCAGACGCTTACACACACATATATAAATATACATTAATTCTCACGCCAATTTTTCGGTGGCGTCGTTCATCGTTTAGTTGAAGCATAAAATTATAGCAGATTGAGAGCTATTTTAGTGTAACAAATATCATCGATTGTCGAATTAACGAATGGAAAACCGATCATTTGGTTTCCCGAGTCGATCATTCAAGGTCTAGGGTAGATATTTTTCTCTTCGATCCCTTGTTTTCCGTGTAATAAATTGCATGTAAACAAAGAAGGCTTTGAAGTTTGAAGCTATGAAGTATCAATTGAAAATGGTTTAATCAACTATATAGAGTAGTTTATTAAATTTTTTAAATGTCCTATTTAAACTACCTGCTTCAGTATCTGAGATGAAAAAATTGATCTTCGTTAACAAATGAGAGGTCGAGATATGAGAGGTCCACAGCATCTACAACTGTTACATCGTAAGGCTCCATCGTCCGAAAACGTTTTCGTCATGGTAGCACCATGACTCATGAATTAGTGCTTCATGCATATCTCGATATACGAGTATTTGTATGGGATTATCTAAATATTTTC
This sequence comes from Platorchestia sp. MABIK, assembly GCA_014220935.1. NCBI lineage: Eukaryota > Metazoa > Arthropoda > Malacostraca > Amphipoda > Talitridae > Platorchestia > Platorchestia sp. MABIK. The sequence goes on from JACJUY010000044.1 coordinate 136,031, forward strand.
TCTCAACCAGTTTTCCTATCTCATTTCAGCCGGATGCTAATTTTATTTCCTTTTCTATCCTATGAATTGAAAAAATTCTCGGAATCTTCTTTCCGAAATTGCCAAAGTGTACTTCCCATTGTCTTCAAAAATTTGTCGCCCGGTTTTTATGATATGGATTGTGTGCTGTAATGGAGAGTTGGACCGTTTGATGAAACATCATCACAGCATCCACGCGTTCACTACTAGCCTGTGTGCTGAAATTTTAAAGTTCGTTCTGTGGAGTCAACAGACAAATTTCAAGAAAGGTAGCAGAAATTTAGTTAGTCTCGAGAGGCTTTAAGCTTGGCAGTAGGTTTAGGTAAGTTACAATTGTCGATCCTCTGCTTTGGAAACGGGCGCCCCCGGGGGAGATACCATTAGCTAGGTTACTTCAGCTATACATAGATAGGCCTGGACTTGCATCTTTCGTTCCCACTTAGTTTCTTTCAGTTTTCATACTATGTTTGGGTACGGTGAAGCCTCTTTCAGTTTTCATACTATGTTTGGGTACGGTGAAGCCTCTTTCAGTTTTCATAAAGTATTCGTGCCCATTCGGCTTTTTTCAGTTTTCATACCTTGTTCGCTATCACTGACTTTTCATCCTCTTCCTTCCCGACATGGTGTCTCTATGTGCATGGTATCTGGTGTGGGGACACTTTTTCTGCATAGATTTCACGCTTTCCTTAGTCTACACTGAATGGCCCCTTCTTTTTTTCTTTGGGAAAATATCTTTGCAATGGAAATGGAGCCTTGAACTATTAGACTATTATATAATAACGCAAGTTTGCATCGTGCTTTGTTGCAAGGAAAGTAACTGAAAAAATATGTTAGCATTGTAAAATTAAGTAGGAAAGGCTTCGTCAGCATTTGCGGAAAGCTCATTCACGGAAGAAGCTCACCCGTGTATTTTCAGCTTCTGTGAAACGGTGAAAGTTTTGCGATTACCAATAGTAAATTACACATAACCGCAAGTACTTTTACGTTTTCTTTCCAGTCGTTTATGCAGCCGAGTTCTACAAGGTCTTCCGATTCTTACCTTTGTCCAACAGATGTCAGGGTTACTTCTACTCCGTGATGGTATTCCAGTACATGGTTATGACTGTTGTCCCCTTGCTTCTTGGAGTACTGGAAATGCTCATTCTTTCTCGGCTCTTCGGAAACTAACTATTGTCATTCAGCATTATTTGATTTTTTCTCAAGAATTATATTCCCAGAATTTAAGTTTAGCGTTTTTGCCTGTATTGCGTTACAGAAATTTGAAACTAAATATATGTACTGCTGTGTTGAGAACTAAACCACGCCCTACTTAGTTTTCTGTTGAAAACTAATGAAGAGCATGTGCTAACGTTTCCATTCCAAAGTTTGCGTGCGATGATTAATTAACTGTCTGGGAGGTGAAGGGCTTAGTTTCTGTACCGAGTGTGACGAAACGATGCAGGTAGAAACTTTTAGCTTCTGGCAATGGCTTTGTTGAGCGTGCAAAACTTCTGCATGGCTTTTACTGGGAGGAAGCCTGATAGTTTGACAACGTTTGGGCGTGCGCAATGTGGATCACCAGGGCTCGGTGAATCTATGTTGCAATGGTTTGCATGGTGTGTGCACATACTCGGTATTCTTCGTGTGACTAGAGCAAGTGTACATTTATTGTTTGTGTGATCAGACGTTGAGTTCATCATTGTCTCTGGAAGTGTGAACAAAGAACGCCTCCAATTCAGAAAAATTGTGAACGGGAGAGGTTTTTTATTCAGTTGGCTTCTTGTGTAATCGACCTTTTGATTTTCTTTTCATTACTCGTGAAGTAAGAGCACCGTACTTACTAGTTTTGACTCTTGAGTTGTTAAATTGGTCCGGTGCAATTTCCCACAAAATTTTGTTTGTGAACTGAGAACAACGCCCCGACACCCCGAGCCTGGTTGTGAACTTGAGCCACTCAGCAGTCGGGCACACGCACGGAATAGAGAATTCAACGTTCTACTTGCAGTGCGGAGGCTGTACCGATGATGCGTTCAGCGTTATCGGAGTGAGATTTTTATCGCTATCGTTCATAGAATGTTTCGTTGGCGACACTATAGACACGAACAAATGTATCGAAGGTTGGGTGCTGCTATATAGCGTGAGATCTACCGCCATATATCACCTACCCAGTTCAGTTGGAGATGTACAAATTGTTTAATACTAAATAAAAGGTTTGATTAGATTAGATTATTAGTTAGTTTAAGCCTTCTTATCCGCAACAAATGTGATCCAAAGAGAGGAAGGAGGAAGGCGAAATTTAGTATGGAGTAAACTGCGAAGGGAACGCGGAATCTATGCAGAAACGGCATAGAAACAGTAAGTTGAGAAAGAAGTTCATGAAACAAGATCAAAGTCGAAGTAGAAAGTAGTAGGTTCTGAAAAACAAGACAGCAATGAACCGAAAAAAAAGTGGTCCTAAACGTAGCAAAATTTTTTATTCCAACAAAAAGAAGGCCTACCTAACTTTGAGCTCGAGCCCTCACATTTTCCACCTGGGAGGGCTAATTCCCATAGATACAATAATTGTGCCCTCCTGAGGAGGTCGCTAAATGAAATGTGGGGATTTAATTAATATCCATTAGTTATCTAACCTGACGTTATAGTACTGGCTAGAAGAAGATCTCATACTATAGTGTGGTAGACCTCACGCTATAGCAGCCCCGAAGGTTATGAGCGGCATGCAGTCAACGCTTTCGCTGCCTACGAGCACTCGCTGCTGGACTGCGTCGACCAGCACTTCCCTGAAAGAGGTCACTTCCAGTCGGTACTCTTTAAAAGTACAGGCTGTCGCACCATTGGAGCTGCTGTGGTGTTAGAGGAGACCCTTCTGCTGTGCGTAGTGCTGCTGTTGTGTTCAGGTGGCCTGTGTACTGCGGTGCTGAGCTGAGTTGTTAGGTGAACAAGCCTTGTGTCTTGTTGCGTTGCGTTTTCTTGTTGTTCGATTTGCTTATTGGGGCGAAATGTATTTTTCTAGCGTTTTATAATTCAGCAAACGAACACTGTTCAAACGGATTTCTCTCTGAACTGCAATTTTCGAATGTCATCTCCCATCTCAGTGACATCAAATGTCTTTCATTAAAGAGTCGGTTTGCGTATTGAAATCCATTTTTTGTGTGACCTGAGTAATTATTGTTGGTTGGTTTGTACACATTTTTGTTTCTAAAGAGGAAACCGCTATTGTATTTAGAGGAATTAGCGCTTCCAGGGAGAATACGGGATCCCTGAACTGAAGGTTAAGTAGGCCTACTTTATGTTGAAATAGAATATTTTTTTTGTATGTTATGGTTGATATTTTTTATCCATTGCTGTTTTTTTCTGTACATAATATCTTGTTTAATGAAATACTTTCAGTCCTCCTGTTTTTATTCGATGAGTGTGGGGACAACCTCATTTTTAACTTCTCCGTTCCCTCAACTCCATGCTAAATGGTGCCTCCCTCTTTCCTCTCTTGGGAGCACTTTGTTGTGGCTAGGAAGACATGAAGTAACTCATAATTTATTCTCTATCAACCTGTGTTTTCCACATGTAATTTTCGTTTTTCATTGTGTTATCCATCGATAATTATGGACATCCAAGGTTATTTTTGAGAAAGAACTACTTCATTACTTGGTTTGTTTGTGGAATACACATTCTTTCTGATACGTCATTTGTGAAAAAAGAAAACCATAATGTGCTTCCAAAAAGTTAAAACAGAAAGTCAGGACATATGCTTTTAGAAATTTATTGTTATGCAGGAAGATCCTTATCCAGCTGGTAAAAATACCACAAAGGATTTCAGTCTGACAATGGTTGACTCAATTAAGAGCACAAAAGTGAGCATGTACTCTTTTCAGTAAATGTTAGGAAAACGTGGAAAATAAAAACAAAAACACTCCTCTGACAAACGAAATTGAAGACGTAGAGACATTAAACTCAAACGATACAGCCATTGATACACGAGCGTTCGCGGTGACGGATGAACTATCCAAATGTCTTTCATCGTTTCAGTACCCCCTGTGTTATTGTGAAACCTTTAGAGTTTTGTTAACTGGCTTCAATTTAGGTATAGAATTCAAAATCTTTCTTCGTGGAACTGACCTCGATGTGAGCGTGGTGTCTAAGTTACTCCGTCGTAGCGGAAGCTACCTGATAAAGTCGCCTGCTCGTTAGTTTCCAAACTTCTTTACTATAGCGATACTCCTCAGGGTGATACAACTATTGTATCTATGGGAATTAGCGCTCTCAGGGGGAAAATGTGAGGGCCCGAGCTGAGAGTTAGGTAGACCTTCTTTTTGTTGAAATAAAATGTTTTTATGTTAAGGACCATCTTTTGTTCGGTTCACTGCTGTCCTGTTTTTCAGCACCTACTACTTTCTTCTTCAACTTTGATCTTGTTTCATGAACTTCTTTCTCAACTTACTGTTTCTAAGCCCTTTCTGCATAGATTCCGCGTTCCCTTAACTCCATACTAAATGGTGCCTTCTATCTTCCTCTCTTTGGATCGCATTTGTTGCGGATAGGGAGGCTTAAACTAACTAATAATCTAATCTACTATAGCGATATCTCAAACCGGGGTCGGCTCAAATGAGCCAAGATTCGGGTGGTGCACTAGAGGATGGAAAGATGCTAGCTTATTCACTTCATAGCGCGGAATCGCGTTTTTATTCAACACAGTAGAGCTTATGTCAATTTCGTCAATATCGCCATTCGAAAAGAAAGAGTTACAAAAAAGTTGCTTGTGTTTATTCATCTTTGTTTGATGGCCTACCAACTCCCATCGGGGAGATACAGCTATTTCATTTGCGGGAATTAGTGCCCTGAGAGGGGAAATCTGAGGCGCGAGCTGAGGGTTGGTAAGGACTTCTGTTTAATTTTATAATAATACGGACCATCTTTTTTCGATGAACTGGTGTTCTACTTTTCATCACCGACCACTTTGTTTTTCCAATTTTGTTTTAAATCATAAACGTCCATCCTACCTGACTGTTTCTATGCACAAGGGACCTTGTGTGAAACTCACCTTGTGCATAGATTCTGCGTTTCCTCAACTCCATTATAAATGGTACCTCCCTCTTTCCTTTCTTTGGAACACCTTCGTTGGAGTTAAGGAGGCTCAACTAACTTATCTCATCTAATCTTATTTTTGATGGCCTACATTTGATGTCGCGAAACAAGTTGAGGTTCATCTAATAGCAAGTGAACTTATGTTTCGAGCGTGTGTTCGGACTGTAAAACATTTAAGAATTCTGAAGTCGTGATTTGCTATTTTTCAAACCCTAACTCCACGTTTTCAAAACTGCCTCCTTATTCAAACCCGAAAATGCTTGCGATTTCGTTTTCAGCGATTCTGAAGTAATCCCGACTCCGAATCCACGGATCGTAAAGCAGTCAGAACTGCCAAACATTCTGTAATTCTTTCCCTGGATTCACGACGGTAGGGAATGACGGAGACCACGCAGCCCTGGAATCAGAGCGTGACGAACAGCACGAGGTTGCAAGATTGGCCTCTTTTCTGGCCAAACTGATCAAATATTGCGAGTTTGTCGAATTTGAGTGAGAACACCATTTACCACTCGGTAATCCTGCAAGATTATCCGATGCTGAGTGCTCTTCAAGCCTGAATAAGGTTAAATTTGAAGAGTTACGTTACTGAAAGCCGAGGAAAAGCCTGGCCTGGCGACTCTGGCTGTGCAGCATCTGCGTTTTCCGTATGCCAGAAGTTTGATTCATTGAATGAGCTTGTCGACAAAGTCTATTCTTTATAGCTGGGAAACTTTGCCGTGCTTTTGGTCCATGAGATGAATGTCTTTGCCGATGTGATAACCATTATAGATTTGAGATTTCATGGCAGGGTCGTAAACATCAGGTGCTTTTTTCGTTGTCGGACGTCCATACGTCGTATTTTTCGTCTGAGGTTTTCCCTACAAATTTCATGCATTTTGTGTTGTAAAGTTACACATGCTTTTGCTTTACCTTGATAAGGTAGTGATGTTTTAAATTTTCTAGAGGTATCGCAAACACTGTTTATGATTGCGTGCTAATTTTATATATCGTTTGTTGAACACACTCAAATCTTCGGAGTTGAAACAAGGTACCAAGAAGTATTGCTTTTTAATTTTCGTGTACCTGATTTGGTGATGGTGACAAGGAAATATGAGCGAAGGTAGTGAGGTAATACTGCCTCAATATTTTAAGATCCACGTATACGTGGCTCATCTCTTAGAGATGGCTGGATTTTGTTGACCATTTCCATTTTACCTCCTACTTTAGGGACTGAATTTCAGGCATAGCGAAAACGCATCTCTCCTGAGATTTGCAATAACTTCACATAAAATAAAACATTCATTCCTATGTTGCTTGTTTCTTCATGTTCCTGTCTCTCAGGGGGATACAACTATTTTATCTGTGGCAATTAGCGCTCCCAGGGGGAAATGTGAGACCTCGAGCTGAGAGTTAAGTAAGCTTTCTTTTTGTAGAAATAAAGTATTTTTTTTGTTGAGGAATATCTTTTTTCGATTCACTGCTGTCCTATTTTTCAGCACGTACTACTTTCTCCTTCAGCTTTCATCTTGTTTCATAATTTTCTTTCTCAGCTTGCTGTGTCAATGCTCACGGGATCCTGTGCGGGAACACACCTTGTGCATAAATTCCGCGTTCCCTCACGTTAAACTAAATGACGCCTTCATAATTCCTCTCTTTGAACGTCTTTGTTCAAGTAAGAGAGGCTAAAACTTATAAGTAACCAATCAATCTTCACGTTCCTCGACCTACCAACGAAGATTTAGGGGATTGCTTGAGAAGCCTATTCTTAAGCCTCAGCTTTATATCTTGAATATTTAGTTAAGGTTATGAAGATGTGGCTGTGGCATGTTTTACGGAAAACTGAACGCGTTTCCCGAATATTTTGTTGCATGATGTTACGTTTTCGTGCTAGTTTTTGTTACGCTTCATACCTAGTTCGCAATATTTTTTGAAGGCTTTTTTTCTAGTTAAATTTTGATGCCGAGTTGGTGTCTTTTTTTATCATTTTTCTTTTCGACGTCTTGTATAACCAAATCAGTGTACGAACGACTTTTGTAGTTCATTCATTTTATTCTTAAATGTTTTGTCTCTTAAAGTGGTTCTTACCGGTGTTGAAACATTTATGTGAATCGTGCGGTTGAGTCTGCGTGTGAGACAAATAACAACGCACTTGTCTGAAGTAGGAGTTTTTACGGCGTTCTCGCTCTCAGGTCATAGGTTTGGTTTTATACTGGTGCGTTAAACGTCAGAGCCACCACATACCGTGGACGTTTTTGCGGACATGAGCAACTTCAGAAGCTATAAACTTTTTTTTTAGACTGAGGTGGGTGTGGTGCCAGTTTTTGGCCGCCAGAGACCTCATCAAGTCTGATACCGCTGAAGATTTGTTCATCAATGTCTCGAACGCCGTGTTAAGAGCTCTGCTAATACTGTGATGTTTTGTGCTAATAAATGTGATGTTCATCAATGACTCGAACGCCGTGTTAAGAGCTCTGCTAATAACTGTGATGTTTTGTGCTAATAAATGTGATGTTCATCAATGACCCGAACGCCGTGTTAAGAGCTCTGCTAATAACTGTGATGTTTTGAGCTAATAACTGTGATGTTTTGTGCTAATAACTGTGATGTTAATCAATGACTCAAACGCCGTGTTAAGAGCTCTGCTAATAACTGATGTTTTGTTCTAATAACTGTGATGTTCATCAATGACTCGAACGCCGTGTCAAGAGCTCTGCTAATAACTGTGATGTTTCGGCGTCGACGAGATAGTGCGGGCGAGACTCGGTTTTAAAGGTCCGTTGATAAATTTTTTTATGTAGTTTCAAAGAAATGCGCAACGAAAAACTGACGCGATAATTATTAGTGCTTTGAAATGGGAAATAGGAGATGTTTCAACTCATATCGTCGTTAAATGCTTGCATACACGCAGTGGCTCCGTCTTTAAAATTAGATAAGAGTAAGTTCCTCCCCATGCCTGGGCTGAAATGTTACGAACATGTGACGGATTCCGGCCTTAAAACTCAGAAAAACCGAGCAAGTTTCTAGTTCATATTGCAGCCTGCAAGTTGAGCGTAGTCGGGAGCAGTGCTCACGGATTTTCACCTGCTCCCGGTTGAATTCAATCATTTTTATTTTTTCCATCACTCAGATCTTTCAAAATTAGAGATATACGATCTCCTGCAAGCGTATAAGTTTTGAATTTCATGAAAGTGGTGTGTGAGTTTATGACAAAAGGTTAAATACTGTACAGAAATTTTTATTTTTTTACTTTTTGCCAAAATATTGAATACCGTGGAACTCCCAACGTAAAGAGAGTACATTTTGCTTTTCCCCTACGGGTTTGAATCATGAGTTTTACTTTGCATTATGCGCATGGCTTAAAATTGCACTTGGCGAATTAAATATTGCTTGTTGTATTAATTACCCTCAGTGGGATACAACTGTTGCATTTACTGGAGTTAACACTCCTAGGGGAGAAATGTAAGGTCTCGAGCTGAGACTTAGGGGATGCTTTTCATTGGAGTAGAATGTATTTTTTATTTTGTTACGGACCATCTTTTTTGCGGTTCACAGCTATCTTTTTTTTTCAGCCGTTACTAATTTTTTCTTCAACTTTTATCTTGTTTCATGAACTTCTTTCAATGTCGATATTTTTATGCGTACAGAGAGGAGTCATCTCTTGTGCTCAAATTCCCCGTTTCCTTAATTCCATACTAAATGGTACCTTCCTCCTTTTCCGCTTAGAAACACTTTTGTTGTGGTAAGGTAAGAGGCGGTTAGGGAGGCTTGTGGTAAGGCCGTCTTGATGATCATTCGAGCAGCTTAGCGACGTACGCTTTCGTCTTTACAATTGACATGGGTTGAACCCTATGCAATGCATCATTTGATGAAACTGAAAGTGCCACTACTCCTCCCTGCTAGTAGTCCTGAACGATCCATTTGGATTCGGTCACATGGATGGAGCGTGGAGGTGCGATTAAATGCCGTGTAGACTTGGGCCGTGCCATCCTTGCGACACACGACCTGCATAGCAAGCCAGTCGTGTTCGCTTCACCTGTCACCTCGGAGGCATCTTCAGTGTTCCGTACTAGCGTCCTTTTTGTGGCTCAATCTCGACGTTTTCCTGTTCAATCTGGACTGTAGGGGGTGGCTCCCTGATGTAGGGAATGTTCTTGACACTTCCACGCGTATTGGGTTTTATGTGGCCTGCTAGGTAAATTGCTCGTTCATATAACTGTGTAAATCAATGGCATTTAATCTGCGACCTTTTCAAAAAAGTAACTCATTATACTAGGTGAAATGTTATCGTGCATTTATATTCTTCATATTTCTCAGGAAGGATAAAATATATTCGGGTACCCTATTCGAATACTAACAATCTAACCGAATCAATCGTTAACAATCGCGGAGACGCGGTGAATGTGTTTTTCAGGCTTGTTTGTTAGTTTTTATTTGTGACTTGAGTAATTTGCGTTCCGCGAATATTCCTTGAAATGCTTCTTTGTACCAGGGGATTTTATACTATGCTTAGTTTGTCCATCTCGTTATGTAGGTGTTGTTTACTTATATACTCTCTTCTCGTGCAAGTGACTGATCATTCTGTCTCTTGCTTGCTCTTTCGTGTTGCTTTTCTGGTATTTTCATCTCGCTTATAGCCGATTACGCTTTGTTTCACTAGTGCAACTACCTGCTGCAACATATGTCGACGCTAAAATAATTCAAGTTTCGCTCGGTTTTGCAACAACAGACGGTTGCTTCAATAAACAAAGAAGGGTAGTTTAACATTTGTATAGCATTTAACTCTAGGGAAAGGGTTTAATTCGCTCGTTTGTTACAGGTAACATTTTTATTTACAGCTTCAACATCATGACTAGTGTGCTCTAAACGCGAGATGACGAGATAAGATTCCTGGAAGATGGTGAACTCCTTGGCGATGGTTTTTTCTCTCTTTGTCAAGTTACTATTCTTGGTGAAGTTTAGAATAATACTTCAAAGTCGTTTTCTAGATGCTATGTGCTTTCTTTTATCTCCGGGAGTTTTGTGATTTTCTTTGTATCGGAAACTTACGGATAGGTTGAAAGCTCAGCACATTACAAAATCCGTAGTCTAGTTTGATTTTAAACTTGTACCTGTTGTGTGTTACTTTGTTGTGGTTAATTTTTCTCAATTTGTTCGTTTTTCTTGGTATCCAAACCATGGCCAAGTTTTATTTTCACCGTTAGAAGGATTTTTGGTATTCACAAAAAGCGTTGTGATGGAAGGCCTGTTGACTTTTTGCTTCAAGTGTTGGTTGATCAAGACTTCACCCGTTAAAGATTGGGAGACAGCGAAATATTAAATAGTTTATAAGTGTTAAAATTCATTCTTCAGGGGCCATGCTACGTAAATGAGAGGTATTGATATTTTATCACTAGTTAATTGATTCTTATTTTTAGTTTGATATGATTCACTTTCACTCCGGTTCTCGTGTTTGTCAGTCCGAATGAATTGTACAACTCCTACGCTTATTACTTCGAGTTTGTCAGCACGAATGAATTGTACAACTCTTACGCTTATTACTCCGAGTTTGTCAGCACGAATGAATTGTACAACTCTTACGCTTATTACTCCGAGTTTGTCAGCACGAATGAATTGTACAACTCTTACGCTTATTCGAGTTTTCGACAAAGCTAGAAATTTTGCTTTAGGGTTATCGAACTTTTGTTATAGAACTCTTCATCCGTGGCCGCGTCGTCGTGCTCTGTTGAGCGTAGAGTAAAGTTTAGTCATTGAATGTTTTTGTAGTGACCCAGTTACTAGACTGCGTGAGGCGCTTTTCTGCTTGTGTGTTGTGTAATTCTGTGTGTTGTGTGCTGGGCCGTGATGTGTGCTGTGTTGTGTGCTGTGTCATGATGCGTGTTTCGTTGTTCCTTACTATGCAGCATTGAGGGAGTACACTTATACCAAACCTTACGTGTAATTTTACTGCGCTTATTATTTTCTGACTTACTAAAATCTAGAGCGATCTAAATGGAATTATTTCTGTTCGTTGTTCTACACTTCCTCACCCCTCATTTTCACGCTACATTGAGGCTACCGTGGCCGCACAGCAGCCAGGTCTGCTCCAGTGAACTAGAAATTCTTTGACCTGTGTTGGTCTCCCACCTGGAGAGACAGGTCATTGAATGCTCATCACCGTAATGTTCTAGGTTCAGCAACCCGCTTAGAGAAAAGCCTGTGATACATTATATTTTTTATGAGATGTTAGGCTCCCCCTGACCTGTTAGACGCCGCTCAGAGGGAGAAACGTGAGGTACGTGATATTTTTATGGAAAGTTGAACCACCCATGTCCTGTTAGGTCAGGTTGCTTGTGAGCATGACTAATTTTTGGGAGCAGTTCTCTGTGAAATAGGTTTTTGGAGTAATTTGTATCTGATTTATTACAGTTTTCCTTATGTTATTCCCCTCATGGGCAGACAGCTATTGTGCCTGTAGGAATAGATGCCTTGAGGGCGATAATGGGAGGTTCCGAGCTGAGGGTCAGGTAGGCCTTTTTTACTTGAAGTGAATTGTTTTTGTTTTTTCGAAGGCTATTTTTTTTATCGGTTCTCTGCTGTCCTATTTTCAGCACCTGTTACTTTCTTCTTGAACGTTTAGTTTGTTTCCTAACCTTCCTTCTCAACTTCCTGTTGCTATGCGCTGCGGATCCTGTTCGGAAAGCACCTTGTGCATAGATTCGGCTTTCCTCTAACTCCATACTAAATGGTGCCCTCATCCTTCCTTTCTTTGAGCATCTTTGCTGTGGTAAGGGCGGCTTAAACTAATTTATAACCCATCATGTACGGTTTTGCATTTCTTCTTTATAGGTAAAGACCATGTATGTATTATACTGCTGCAGGCACTAGTGGCGCTGAATGTCAAGATTGCGTGCCTTTGCCAACATTTAAAATCTATGGCTTTTGCTGGTCTTCTGCACCGCCTAAATTCCCGCTCCGAGTCTGCCGCTTGTAAAATCATCACCCGGAACTTCCCCCAGTATTTTCACGGGCAAGTTAGACGAATGGCTCTTGGAGAGCTCGCGGAATGCTTGAGCCTGGAATTTGACAGAGTTTTGCGGTCTGTCTTGGCTTGTATTATTGGTTGTGTTGCCAAATTTCTCACCGAAGCCCAAGGCCTTTTCTCTGCTATAACGTGAATATTTGTTTATTGCTTTCGTGTCAGCTCAGTAGTCGATAGTTGCCAACCGATCCTGGCTGACATTGATGCTTCATTTAAGATGAATACCATTACCAGTTTGAAAGCCGATGCTTAGATTACTGAAGTCGATGCTGCGACCATTCAGGCCCATGAAGCTGCTATAAACAAGTTGTTTACATTGACAATTTATGGCATTGTGGGTGCTATACTTGATGTCAATATTGTGATAATTGACACAAATGATTCAGTGCTGATGCCGTGATTGTGAGAGCTGATACCGTGATTGTGAATGCCGATTCCGTGATTGTAAATGCCGATTCCGTGATTGTGAATGCCGATTCCGTGATTGTGAATGCCGATTCCGTGATTGTGAATGCCGATTCCGTGATTGTGAATGCCGATTCCGTGGTTGTGAATGCCGATTCCGTGGTTGTTAATGCCGATTCCGTGGTTGTTAATGCTGATGCCGTGATTGTTAATGCCGATGCCGTGATTGTGAGGGCCGATGCCGTGATTGTGAGGGCCGATGCCGTGATTGTGAGGGCCGATGCCGTGATTGTGAGGGCCGATGCCGTGATTGTGAATGCCGATGCCGTGATTGTAAGGGTTGATGCCTATACCGGGATTGTGAGGGCTGATACCGGCAGTGCTTCATTGCCAACAATGAAATACTCCATTGCCTATCAGTATTCACTCTGTTGCCAATCGGTGTTCACTCTATTGCATATCAGTATTCACTTTATTGCGAATACTGCAGAACGAGCATCGATTTTCTACATGGCATGTACGATACATGGGAATAGTTCTCCAATATTTTCCGCGTTTCAGTTACGGCTGTGAGGCAGCACGCGTTCCGTTTGTTAGCGTTGCTCACTTCTGATTCTGCTGCTTACGTTGCGATTGTTTACGTCCTTGCTGTTGCTTTTACGCGCCTGGTCTGCGTCTTTCTATTGAAGTTATTCTTATTGAAACTTCTTGCTTGGGCCTCGGGTCTCCGATACGAGTATTTTAGGGCAACTTCTGAGACGAGCTGGTCTGCTAATATTTGTTTACTACGACCTTTAAGAATGGCGCTGTGTGCAGTACTGTGAGGGGCGATCTAAGTGTTGTTGTACTGGGATTCATGTTGTACTACTTCTCCAAGAAAAATTCAAGTGCAATAGATAATTGTAGTCAGTTTACTAAACCTATATTGAAGTTTGCAGGCAGAATGATTGCGGGTATAGATATTTTGCCTGGTGTGAAATTCATGTTTTGCTCCGGGAATGAAGTGCCAGAAGAATAGGGGCTACAAAGTTTGCCCTTGCTGCAGCTTCTGCGAAACTCTATTCATTTTCAAAAAGATTGAAATTTTTTTTTGCATCACGAAACTATGATATAAAGCTATGAAGTTACCATATTCCCTTGATTATATTATAATTAGAAAGTTGTTTTTAATCACCTACTATATGTCTTCATTTAAGTCCATGGAACATCTTTTTTGCTATTGACTTTTTTAGGAAATGATAAACGTACTGGGAAGCTTCTACAGTTTTTTCTGTGGGAAGTATAGCATAAATTTAGGGATTTATGGTGTTATCGATGTTGAAATTTGATGAGAAATGGAAATTTAAATCCTGCTACACCTGGAACTTGGCCCACGGCAACTGGTGCTCTTTCATTCTAATTGTGTTCTTTATCTGAGCGATAGGTGCTTTGTAAATCACTTTCTTGCCTAGTTAAGTGGCAGGGCATGGAATCAGAGTGTGAATTTATCGTTTATATTAACGAGCTGCCTCCTGATGATGCATTGCCTGTGACGCCTAGCGTACCGACGACTGGGAAGGGCTGAAGTTGTGGTGCTTGTCGACGTTTGACACACCCATTGAATTTAGAGTTTGTCATTTCAACGTGTTCACTTCGACATGGTGGCGTGGGGCTGCGCTTGCGTGATCAACAAATCTACGATTTGTCGAGCTGAAAGAAATTATTTTACTGGATTGCTAGAAATTCGCTTGTGCGTTTGCTATGCGTGTAATGGCATGATTGAGAAATAAATTGCCTAGTCTTCAAGCCTTTGGTGTTGGTCTGAAAAAAAACTTTCCTCCGCATGTCAACTAGTTTTCCAGGAATGGCAGGTTTTTGTAAATATTTTTAGGTAAAGCCATTGTAATTCTCGAGGCCGCGAGGCCCTGGAAAACGTGTCAATTGTGATCGTCCGAAAATTGGTCTTTTTCACAAAGTTGCATTTGAAATGAATCTTGTGCGGGGAACTTTATTTTATTTTGAAAATGTACATCATATTTTGGAATTCCAAGTGTGCCGTTTATTTTATGCCATATTTTTTCTGTGCTTGTACATTTATTTTTGCTCTGGGATAAACGTTTTATACGTTTGGCCCTTACGTTCTAATGATGCTAAAATAATCATCAATTTTCTATTGCGCTATTTTTATGACTGAGAATTGGTGAATTCGAAATGTTTTTTCCTTGTGCCCAATTTGACTCATAGTACGTGCAGTATTATTCGGTATCGATCACTTTCATTGGAGCAAGTTCATCGCAAATCTTTCTCATTTTTCCCCACTGTTGATGGAGTGAGCCTCATTTCTACCAATTGTTTACTGAGACTATGCTTGCGCGCGGCTACCACATTTTACTTCGAATGAAACGTCTCCCTTGAGCTGCGCTGTTGACTCTACCGAAGCTCTCTGCATGCCTTGGCGGCTCGGAATAGCATCGCAATCAACAGTTTTTGCGAGCTCTTTTGCGGAGAACTTGTCATTTCTGGCGCTGTCGGACTGCCAGTTCTCATGCAATTAGTGTGACCTGTTGCTCTTGTATCCTGAATTTTGTGGCAACTTGGTCTTCATTTCAGTTGTGAACTTCAGTTTGAACTGATCCTCAGCTTTGTTTTTTTAGTTGATATGTGCTCTTTCATTTCTTGCTTTGAAGAAATACTACAGTAGTTGTGTTTTTTTTAGTCCTGTGCTCTTTCAGTTCTTGCACTGGAGCTTTTGAATCACAATAATACGTAATTAAGACACACTACATTAGTTTTTTTTTATCGGAGGCTTCGGACGCCTGTTATATGCTGAGTTATGCATCTTAATTCTTACACTTGTAATGGAACACTCAAAAGTGATTTCCATTTCCCAATACTATAGGGGAGAAAACTATATTTTCTAAAGCAGCAACCCCGCTTTCGTTACTATGTAAATCGTGACTTACGGGCTACGTTAATCAGTTGCGAGCGCGGCAGGAAATGCGTTCAAGTTTTATATTTGAAAATGTACGTTATTAAATTTTTTTTTCTAGAGGGAAGGTGCGTTTGTGTGAACGGGAGATGTTCAATTTGTTTCCACATCGCCTCACATTTTAATTAACTAGCTCCTCAAGATCTGAGATCTCAATTGAAGAATCCTGCTTAGAGTAATTCTTGAAACGAATGTGCAAAGATCAGAGAAAAGTAGTTAAAAACTGATGAAATTTCGAATTACGTCAATCAAGAATGACGGTGTTTGTTGAAGTTTTTTAATTATAGCTGTGACTCCGAGCGAATAGTACGTACATGGTGTTAGATGGATCTTATGATGGACATGGTTTATTGTTGGCTATTATTTCAATTTTGCTGCGTGTTGGTGGGTGTACAATTACTTTCTTTTAAAGTGATGAAAGTTGAAATCATTCAGCACAGAAGCATTTAGTTCATCAAAGTGAACTTATGATTAGATTGTAAATTTTGAAATTCACTGGAGTAAAATTGCTTTGTCTCGTTTTGGTATCCATCTGATTGTGAAGATGCTTGTTTGCTAAACATTTTTGGAAGATTTGATTTTAAACCTAAACAGTTTGCAAATTAATTGATATCGACTTCGTTTCCTTATTCATGGTAGTCTACTCGAGCACATCTACGTACTTCCCCACTACTAACCATCACGCCTACAACAATTTATATTTTTATGTTCTAATTTACCTTCCCATACATTTGGCGCTCGTCTCGACGTAAACTTACGTAAATGCTTATTTGTCTTGCATCTTCATCGCTTGAAGCGTGGCTGTAGCAAGCTGTTCAAACAATCCCGTGTCTAACTGCCTCCTCATGATGAGTTGGCGTGCATAATTCCAGTAGGTCAGGCTCGTGAAAGTCAACTTGTTAGCGTCAACACGCGCGTCAGTGTGAGCTGAGGGCTGCGCTTTGGCGTACGTGTTACGATGAGGGAAATTTTCTCTTTGCTGCGATCTCGAATGTGTTTTGGCAGCTTGTGATCGTATCGAGTGCGACTTGATGTCAGATCCTAATACATGAATTTATTTTTATATCTGCTTTGTGTTTTGTGGCGATAATGTTGAAAGAATTATTAGGCATATGAGTTAAGTCGCCGCAGTAGTGACAAGTTTTTGAAACGAGGTTTATTTTTCATTTGACATTTTGTTATGATGCGTGTGATAATCTACTCATGGAGCCTGATTAAGTATACAAGTTAGGACAAGCCTTGTTAAAATATATAAATATACGCACATTTATTGAAAAGTCGTTTGTAAGTCAATATGATGTTCCTTCTGTACAAATGTTGATGTTGAATGTTTATTGACTTCGAAAATATCTTAAATTTTTTGCATCTAGTTGTTAGGCCAATGTAAGTTCTATGTTTCATAATCTTGAATTCAAAGTAAATGAGTGAATTTTAGTAAAATGAACCTTAACCCTCTACCGCCTAATTTTTCTACTCATATTGCCGGTATTATAACCACCGTTATTAGACGTGGCTCTAGCATCAGGTTGTCTCCAACATCACATTAGAGACGAACTGCAACTCGGCAGTGAACTTCAAAAAATACATAAGAGCATCTACTTGACGAGAAATAAAATATACGAGCAGTTTTATTGAGTGTACCCTGTGGGGAACGCGAGGCGGTAGAGGGTTAATATTACTAATAAATGTGTAATGATAGCAAGAGGACCTGTTGGTTGACTTTCGATTCGAATGTGTTGCGGTGTTGCCTCTCATGGGGATACAACTATTGTATCTACGGGAATTGGCACTCCCAGGGGGAAAATGTGTGAGGGCTGAAGCTGGGAGTTAGGTAGGCCTCATTTTTGTTGAAATAAAATGTTTTTTGTCATGTTAAGGACCCCCTTTTTTCGGTTCACTGCTGTGCTATTTTTTCAGCATTTACCAATTTTTCCATCGACTTTTATCTTGTTTCATAAATTTCTTTCTCAACTTACTGTTTCTATGCCCTTTCTGCATAGATTCCGCGTTCCCTTTAACTCCATACTAAATGGTGCCTTCCTTCTTCCTCTTTTTGGATCGCCTTTGTGGTGGATAGGGAGGCTTAAACTAACTAATAATCTATAATCTAATCTTGTTTCATAAATTTCTTTCTCAACTTACTGTTTCTATGCCCCTTCTGCATATAGTCCGTCCGCGTACCCTTATTTCCATAATAAATGGTTCCTTCGTCCTGCCTCTCTTCGGAACGCTTTTTTTAGCGGTTAGGGAGGCTTAAACTAACATCTAATCTAACGGAATAGAGATGAATAATACAGACGTAACTTAACTAAGCAAGTGTGAAGTTTTCATTGCGTTGTGTTCAAACAATGCTCGTTCGTTGAGATGATTCTCCTTCGATTCCTGCTCTGATCAGATTAGCGTCCTAGAAACCTACTGAGCAAGTCCACCAACACTGCGCATCCATGCTGAGACCTCCTTTTGCTGTGGCTGCGGTGGAAACTCGGAGTATAATGAAAATGATACGATCGAGGCTGTGTCGTTATTGGCTGCGCAAAGTTGCGCCTTGATCAGTGAGCGTCTCGTCATTTAACTCGAGCCTGGAGTGCAGCGGAACCTTGACGTTGGTTACCGTGACGTTGGTTCATGGGAACATGCTTTGCCGCAGTGTCTCATAGTTGGGTTACGCTTGGAACTAGCTCTGCTAATTCTGGTGAGAGTTACTCCGTGACTTGATTATTTCTGAAAATTGTGTAACACAACATATGTCCTTACCCCTGCGATCAAATTATTCCTGCACAGTCACTGGGCTTGAACATTTTGCTCACATGAACACCTATGCATCTCACGCTGGTGTTAGCAGCAAATTATTGCTACTAAAACGTGGTTATTGCCCATCATGTTGTAGTATTATTTTGGTGAATATTACCCCTCAGGGGGTACAACTATTGTATCTATGGGAATTAGCGCTCCCAGGGGAACAATGTGAGGGCCCGAGCTGAGAGTTAGGTAGGCCTTCTTTTTGTTGAAATAAAATGTTTTTATGTTAAGGACCACCTTTTGTTCGGTTCACTGCTGTCCTGTTTTTCAGCACCTACTACTTTCTTCTTCAACTTTGGTTTTGTTTCATAATCTTCTTTCACAACTCACTGTTTCTATGCCCTTTCTGCATAGATTCCGCGTCCCCTCAAGTTCATGCTAAATGGTGTCTTCCTCCTTCCTCTGTTTGGAACGCCTTTATTGCGGTTAGAGAGACTTAAAGTAGCATCTAATTCATTCTTCTTGAAATATGGATGATCTCTGTTAAATTAGTTTGAAAAAACTAATGCGAAATTAGGATTTTAAGTGCATTTCGACCAAGTAAGACTAAATTAGAATATTGTACTTTTACCACCTTCTGGCTAGCGTATGGCGTTAAATGTTCCTGCTATCTTTTTTTGGCGTATAGTTGTAAACGTTCCTGCTGTTTTTATTGAGAATTCTGAGTGATGGCCTCTTGAGTTCTAAGAACAACAGATGCTCCGAGGACCGTCGGTCCCAATGACAGTGTCTCGAGAGTCTGGGCCACAACTCTGTCCGTGCATTGAGCGGCCATGCTGGTTCTGTACTCGGAGTGATGAGCGCAGTGTCCGGACACAGTGAGGCCTCTCTTGTCTCCACGGCTCCTGTGGCTCCACTCCTGGTCCACTCCTGGTCCACTCCTGGTCCACTCCTGGTCCACTCGTGCTCCACTCGTGCTCCACTGCTGCGAGAGCATCAGATGCCGCTGCGCAGACCAGCTGTGCCGTGGCGTGGCGTGTGCAGTAATCCGGCGTCGTTAGCCGTAGTCGCGAGTAAGCCGGCGTTGCTCATCAGTGTTGGGCGGAATTACGGCGGGATCTCGCCCTCCTGTGTGCTGAGGGGGCACACTCGGCCTTTTGTGTGGCGTGTTGCGAGGCCTGGTGAGCGTGTTGCGAGGCCTGGTGAGCGTGTTGCGAGGCCTGGTGAGCGTGTTGCGAGGTCTGGTGAGCGTGCTGCGAGGTCTGGNGGTGAGCGTGTTGCGAGGCCTGGTGAGCGTGCTGCGAGGCCTGGTGAGCGTGTTGCGAGGCCTGGTGAGCTTGTTGCGATGTCTGGTGAGCGTGTTGCGAGGCCTGGTGAGCGTGTGGCGAGACCCCGTGAGCGTGTTGTGCGTTTTGTGTGTGCATATGTGTGTGCGACTCGTGTGTTGTACCATTCATGAGTCCGACTCACGGAAAACCCCGACGCGCACGTCCACGTCTCTCATAATAAAGCTATTCATCTTTTTGCGGCAGCCAGGTTTAGTGTTGGTTCAGTCAAGGAATGTTGGCTCCTTAATTTGTGTAAACATGTGACTTTGAGTTGATATTTTCGACACGTTACTTACTGGGTGTGATGATGATCGTTTGATCGGGTTGTTAGTGTTTAGTTTTACGGAGTGCTTTGCGATCTCGAGCTATTTTAATACGCGTTTTCGTTACAATGGCAAGAGACGAAATGATTTTAGAATAATTATCAATTCTCTATTGCGCTATTTTTATGACAGAATTAGTGAATCCGAAATCTTTTTTCCTTGTACCTGATTTGACTCGTAGTACGTGCAGTATTATTCGGTATCGATCACTTTCATTGGAGCAATTTCATCGCAAATCTTTCTCATTTTCCCCACGTTCCATAGACGAAACAACTTTGACATAGTAGTATCAGTAGAAGTTTTAGGCCTAGGGATAAAAAAATGTTCGAGTTACAATGGTAGAACCAAGCCTGCACGAATTTTTGGGTCAAATATAATTAACTGTGTAGGTTATCACTGATCGTTGGCTGGCTTGTGGTCAACTAAAGCAATTGATGTCCCGAGTTATCGTTAACTTCATGCAGTGAAACACGTGTGACCGCCAGTATGAAGCTAGTATCCAGCAACAGCTGGGCGACTCGATGAGTTGATGCATTTCTAAGTCTAAAATATTCTCTTTTTCTATTTTCACTTCTCGTTCATATAGGAAGAGTTGATCAGCAATAAATAATTTTTCCACTTATGGTTCACGTAATTTTGATGCCGCTTCCTCAAAAAGATATTCCGTTGATACGCCTTGACTTGTTGAAAATCCGGATAACCTCGAAAAGAATCGAGTATTTGGAAATGAATGATGAAATGAGCCACGTGTGTGACCAAGTAGTTACACAGATGTCTCGACGTAATTGTTGCTGTGTCTGTCTGCCAGGCAGGGTCAATCTGTCCGTTTGCCGAAGTAAAAAGCATCATCTTCGCTTGTTTCTTCCAGTCTTCTGGTAGAACCAGAACACTTAGGCTGCAACGTGAGCCGCCGGTGGCCACGGAGGGGATTTTCATAATGCTGCTGACCGACTAGTAGTCACAAACTTTATTTTCATAAATACTGAATTAAAGCTAAATTAAGGTACGATCCAGTTGATGTTTGCTTTCTTCAAAATTGCTTACTACGATTGACTTCAAATTTGAGTTGAAAATTGAACTTCAGCTCAACCAAGTACGGTCCAAACTGTTAAATTCTGGCGTGGAAGTGAAAGGCCTTTGACACTTCTAAATATTACAAGCGATGTAGCTTTTTAAACTTCAGCACCTGTATTGTAACTAAAGCCTCATGTCCGTCCCCCATTCTTTGAAAACAGTAAGATTAAATTTATTTAATTCTGAATTACCTTAGCACAAAGTGTTAAATTTTAACGTGGAAGCGACGCCCAGCGATGAGGAGCTGACCGCTGTGCTCGTGCTCAGCTGGCTGAAATTAAGTCGAGGTTGTGCCTTGGTGCATTGTCTCCTCGGCTTTTATTTACATTCTCTTGCAATTTTACTCGAATAGCTCTGGTAATTTCTCCAGTGCTTGCGTTGTGCATTTGCAATGACGTGTTTTATTTTGTCCGAGTCTGTAAGATAGTGTGAAATTCTCTCGAGTCATCGTTGGTTATTGTGGGCGCATTTGTTCGCTGAAATTAATGCTGAAGCAACTTTGTGCCGTCATACACTGTCCTTGTGAGCTGTTCCCATATTTTCTAACGATTTAATTCGTCGCTTGTCGCAGCGGCAGTGCTAGCAGTGAAAGTACGTACTTCTATTGACCTGGTTACTCTACCTACTGTTTATCTAGTCGAATTATTCATATCTGAGCTTATTTTCAAACAAACTTTGAGGACTTTCGGCTCCAAACTAGCATGTAGCTTATCTAAATCGACATGAGAACACAAGCTGCCAGCTGTGTCGCTACAGCGACGCACATTGTTTGAAAATCCAGCCCCAGTGCACTGCAGCAACTTTAGCCTTCAAGAAACAAAACTATTTTGAGATCAAATCTGGAAGTTAGTTGTTGAACGCCTTCTCCGCTGTGTGCGCGCAAGGCTAACTTCAGAACCAGCTCAATCTCGTTGTCAAGAATATTTTTTTACTTGTTCTTTCAGAATTCGTGAAGTTTAAATTGAAAAACTTTCTATTACTGCACAATATACTCGAAAAATATCATAGGAAAGATTTATTTTGCATTATTGATTCGCAAGCAACTGTTGGTTCCCTGATGAATTTACTCCAATTAATGAATTCATGATGATTCGTGAGTTGCCACTCGATACGTTCGATTAATATTTCACGCTTTAGTCAATATTATGCGGTGACCTGTTTCGTAATTCCTTTAACATGAGTCGTGTTGAGGCAATTGACCATAAGGAATTGCAAATCAGCGTGAGTTACATCGATCGCTTTTTTCCCCCCATCGGCTTTGTTTTTTATTAAATACGTCGCATTTCCTTTGTATATCCATGTTATTTTCTTTTTCTTTATGTGTTTTTGTGTTTTTATTCAAATTTTATTCGATTTTTTCTTATGTCCTTCGTATTTCATTTTTTACATCTATCGCAAAAGCGTTATTTTCAATTTTAACGATAATTAATTGTTATACATATCCTATTTGCCTCCCATCAGGGGGATACAATTATTGTATCTATGGGAATTAGCGCTCCCAGGAGGACGATGTGAGGGCCCGAGCTGAGAGTTTGGTAGGCTTTCTTTTTGTTGAAATAAAAAATGTTTTTGTCATGTTACGGACCACCTTTTTTCGGTTCACTGCTGTCCTGTTTTTCAGCACCTACTACTTTCTTCTTCACCTTTGGTCTTGTTTCATAATCTTCTTTCGCAACTCACTGTTTTTATGCCCTTTCTGCGTAGATTCCGCGTTTCCTTAATTCCATACTAAATGGTGCCTTCCTCCTTCCTCTCTTTGGATCGCATTTGTTGCTGCGGGTAGGGAGGCTAAAACTAACTACTAATCTAATCTTTACTTTGTTTATACTTAATTTATTTTGTTTACTTGATTTACTTTGTTTACTTCATTTACTTTGTTTACTTTATTTACTTTGTTTACTTCATTCATTTGTCTACTTCACTTACTTTGTTTATACTTCATTTATTTTGTTTACTTTATTTAATTTGTTTACTTCATTCATTTGTCTACTTCATTTACTTTGTTTACTTCATTCATTTGTCTACTTCATTTACTTTGTCTATCTCATTTATTCTGTTTACTTCATGCTGATATTTTTCCTTTGCGTCGGGTCCTCCGAGCAATCATGAAAGTATTTTAAGCTTACCCCNNNNGGGGGGGTTGAACTTGATGCAAGATATTTGTAATAATTTTAAATATACGTTTATCTCGTGATTGACACGGGTGCATGGTGCGTGCAAGCGCGAAATTCAGCAGAAATAGTGTAAAATCTTTTTTGTAACATGTTTTGTGAAATTCTCCTGACGTGGGAGTTTTCTGGATCAAAATGCAATCTGGCTGTCGCATCGGACCAGTATTTTGGTGGTCTCATAAATCTCGTGATTCGTTTTTCAGCATCATCGATTATAATTCGAGGGGTACGCAAGACGAAATTTGTTCATGAACGACCGTACCGCACGAAGTGCCCACTTTTTCCTGCCTATTTAAACTTTTTTTTAAGTCCACGTCGTCCTCGTGTGTTGGGCTGCATATTAAAGTTTGTCGCCAGTTCTGTACTTTCAGAGCCTCACTCGGCTCCTTAAGCTGGAAATCTTGGTCTTCAGGTTTTACGTCGATAGAGTTTGCATAAATTTTTAATTTTATCGTCCCTGGGCACCTTCTAAAATCTTTATTTGGCGTAGATCTGGGCTTAATATCTGTGCATAATCTTAGAATTGATGAAACCATCGTTATACGTTGGCATAACGGGGCACTAGAGAGGCTGTTACATTGAAGAAGCCCTGGGCTGAGCTGCTCCTCTTGCAATAGAAGCAGTTTACAGAACACGCCAAGTGCATTTCCGATGCTCGAATATGGAGGCCGCTCTCCCATACTCGTATAGTCGACCGCTCTCCCGTGCACTCGACCTTTTAAACGGTGCGCTTCGGTCGAGGACGCTTTTTACATTAGCTTCGCCCTGTACTTAGTATTGAGTATTAAAGTGCTGGATGTGCAAGTTTTTATTTTAACGTCACTCAATATCACCCCGAGTAATGAATATTTAGGGCAAGTAGCGTGACTGGACATTCAATGTGAATTTCTCACATTCTTTAAATTTTTTGGCGTTCGTGTCACACATCCCATTCGTCACTTAGTGTTCACTTTCTATGTTCAGCGCGCTCTTTGAGAAGGCGGTTTTAATATTTTTCCTTGCAGAAGGTAATATTTCGAAAATGTCGACTGGCCTAAGTTGAAATTTAGAGAATAGAATATTGCGAAAATTTGTTTTACCATAACGACCTCAAGTCTTGCTGGCAGTCGTATAATATCAAACTCTAGGATGTTTATTATATATTAAATTGTATTTTTTATGGATATTATACTTTGGCAAATTATATCATATCATCCTCCTCATTAGGAGGATACAACTTGCGTTATGAGAATTGACGCTCCCAGGGAGAAAATGTGAGGTACCGAGCTGGGAGTTCAGTAGGCTTTCTTTTTGTTGAAAGAGAATAAGCTTTTGTTTTATTGAGAACTATCTTTTTTTCGGTTCACTGTCGTCCTATTTTTAGCACCTCTAACTATCTTGTCAAATTTTTATCTTGTTTTCCCCTCAGAGGGATACAACTATTGTATCTATGAAAATTAGCGCTCCCAAGGGGAATGTATAAGGTCTCGAGCTAATGGTTAGGTAGGCCTTCCTTTTGTTGAAATAGAATTTTTTTTTTAATTTTTTTTACGGACCTTTTTTTTCTGGTTCACTGCTGTCCTGTTTTTCAGCACATTCTACAGTACTTTCTTTTCTACTTTTATCTTGTGTCATGAACTTCTTTCTCAACTTTCTGTTTCTGTGCACTTTGCGTAAAGATTCCGTATTTCCGTTATTCCCTACTAAATGGTGTCTTCCACCGTCCTCTCTTTGGAAAGCCTTTGTTGCGGGTAGGCGGGTAGGAAGGCTCTGCATTTTACTAATGTAAAATTTCTCTCATTTTTCAAGAAATCATTTTCAAAGTTGCATTTTTGAAGTGATCTGGATGTTTCTGTGAATTGAAACACGGTTTAAATGCATGTAACTTTTAGTATGTCGTATTTTTTCTGCTTTTGTATAAACACTTTTTTCTAGCAGGCTGTGGAAGACAGAAAAATTTGAATTCTGTGCTTGAAAATTTATTTTTTTTAATAATTCCTCGCCGATATTATTATTTGTTTAACTAAAGATTAATTTGGTCTGTTTTTACTTCAACGATCGTTTTCATTGTTTCAAATACAGAATAATTTTCAATTTCAATTCATAGCATTTATATAATTGAAACCATTATGTACTAAGTTTTATTAGTTACGTGACTTTGGAGCGAAATATATCATGGCATGCAAGTCCAGAACTTTGAAAAAAAATACAAAATGAGATTTCTCGAATTAGTTCGTCATGGTGAGTTAAAAACATACGTAACATGTGTAATTAATTTTGACTTCAGAAATGATTCAGTATGGTTGCAATAAGAATGTTTTTCATTTTTGGGTTTAAACTCTTGTTTAATTTAGTAGTTCACGTGGTGGTTGTAAAGCTAACTATTTATTTGATTAAGCTTCAATCTTTTTAATTTCAGTTCTATCTAGGTGTACTGGGAGGGAGGGCAAAGATTCTAGGAGTCTCTCGGTGCGTGTTTCACTGCTGGCGATGGCCTTCTTAAAGTTCCTTAATTGTCAACCCCGTCCACAGTTACGAGCTCCCTAGCGTTATTGGCTGCTACCTGAAATTCCTCGTTCGATTTGATTTCGAATTGAAAGTTACATCTAATGGCCGGAGTGCGCGGCGTAATGCGGTAGGGCTGTGGTTGTTAACCTGGGTTCCATCGAACTCCAGGGGCTCGGTCAGTCAAACTAAACAAAATACCACTAAAATTAAACAAAAAAGGTCATTATTACTGGCTGCTACTCAACATCTTCTGGAGAGATCGTAATGGCACTCACTCAACTGTGTTATAATTAATTACACTCTCTGATCACACAGTCCAGGCGTTCGTGCGAGTATGGTGAAGCAAGCAGTAAATTTTAACCCAGCGCTAGCTTACATCGCCTGCTAGTGTATTTTGGTCAGCCATAAAAATGCCGAAACTTCTCATATTTCTGAGTGTTCACGTCAGACTTCCCGAAACAAAACTTTATACTGCGCTCTAACATGGTACTTCTTGGGCACTAAATGAGGGGCTATTTTTGTGCAGAGATCGTTATTTCCATGCAGGGTGTAGCATCTCTTTCGAGGTAGCGCCACGCTGAGGCTAAAATTATGACCATCTCTTTCTACCAGTCTTTCAAATTACTATTGTGATTGGCGCCATGTAAATTGTGCGGCAAAGCGATACTCGCTGCAATTTAGACAGCTTGTGCGTGGGAGAATCTTTGCAGGTGCAGCATGGGCACCTCACACTTGTGCTAACTCCCCGCACCTCTCCCTCGTCCTGCAAGTTGCCCGTTCCTTGCTCTCTCTGGCGCACTTGCTTCGCTTTCCTAAACACGTTCACTGCGTTTCCGCGGCTATTAACGGTTGCTTTGGTTAGGTTGTAAGTAGCAGAATTGCAAAATTAACTTAACCGCTCGAATAAATTTTGATTCTTCCTAATAAATATGAAAAGTATAATTTTACGATAACATTTTACCTCGTTTGGTAAAAGTTATTCTTTGAAAAGGTCGCGAAACAGATAAAAATGTCATCCATTCAGACAGGTATGTAAATGAGCAATTTACCTGTTGGTACACATGTGGTTCAATACATGGGGAATGTGTTAGCTTGCTAACATTTTAATTCGTTCTATTTTCTTTGTGTAGACTTTTGTTATTGTGTCAGCTGAATTTTGCGTTTTTTCATAAAACGTTTACTGTTGCATGGAAAGTAGAATGCTTTTAAGTAAGGCAAAATTTCATTATTGTTAGCACTGTTGTACTTTTACCAATGCTATAACGTAAACAGCCTCGCATGTTCACCATTCACGCTGTGTTACAAGTTTCACGTGAGCGTATTCCGTGCAAAAGTTTGCTTGCTCCAGTTCAAGGAATAGGTTAACGCGTTTTCAATAACGACTCCCCCGGCAGTGTATTTGCATTACGCTCCCGCATTTGTTCAGCAAGAGAGTGATGTGGTCTGGACATTAGGGTGGAGTCTCAAGACTATGTCACCGAGCTATTTTGTCACCACTCCTACCTGGTGCATTTGTTCTGATAGCACTTTTTTAGCGAGGTGTGCCATGAACTCGCGTTCTTATACATTATCCTTACTTGTGTTTCCAGTGTTGATTTCAGTGTGTTGGTTTTTTTATCATTCATGTAGGTATAAAATCTTTGCAACGTCATAGAATCGTCATCTAAACGATTCCAAAAATTTTCAGACTGTTTTTGTTTGGTTGCACAAATGTTGCGAAAAAATAGGATTAGGTAATTGCTAGAAATCATGTTGTTCTCTGAAATACTTTTTCACTTTGAATATACTGTAAAATGTCCCCTCAGGGGGATACAAATATTGTATCTATGGGAATTAGCACTCCCAGGGGGGACAATGTGAGGGCCCGAGCTGAAAGTTAGGTAAGCCTTTTTTTTGTTGAAATAAAATGTGTTTTGTTATGTTTAAGGACCATCTTTTTTCGGTTCACTGCTGTCCTGTTTTTTTCAGCACCTACTACTTTCTTCTTCAACTTTGATCTTGTTTCGTGAACTTCTTTCGTATCTTACTGTTTCTATGCCCTTTCTGCATAGATTCCGCGTTCCCTTAACTCCATACTAAATGGTGCCTTCTTCCTTCCTCTCTTTGGATCGCCTTTGTTGCGGATAGGGAGGCTTAAACTAACTAATAATCTAATCTAATCTAATACTGTAAAATGTTGCAGCAGATTTATCTCTGTTTTCGTGTTTTTTTTTGCTGCCATTCTCGTCGACAAAATTCACGTGAAAATTTTGCGATTTGTTTTTCTTCAACGGTTTGACGACCGGAAAAACGCGTTCTACTGGAAGAGGTTTCCCATGGCAGATTCATATACAGTGCATCGATTTTGAAATCATCGGTAAAATGTTTAAAGAATGCTAACACTCGACTTGTAATACATTATGTACTGTGCTAGCATCACGAAGACTCAATTACTACTGTATTGTGTACTATACTAGTACCACAATGACAGCTGTATATCACAATAACGAAAGCTACGCCTTCTTCTTGCCTCGCATTCTGACCTTTGACTGCACCGCTGTTGCCTGGCAGGATTGTCAGGATTCCTAAGGCAGGAACTGGGGTCCCTCGGGCCTGTTACCAACTGCTGGTTGGTCCGTGCGCCCGCCACCTCCGCAGTTGGGCCAGCAGGCCTTACTGTTGAGTGGTTAAACTGGGCCTCTTCAGGCTGAAATTTCAAGTTCAAAATAAAGTCTTGAAGTTTGGGCTTTTCTCGGGAGAAAATTTGACGTTAAGGCATACTCAGCGTCTGACAACCCTGTGTGTTTACCGCCTGCTGAACACTCTTCCTGGTTAATATTTATTCGCAAAACACGTGCATAATTTTGGCCAGAGAATGGCCAATTCAGCCACCCTGCGCTCGAGAGCCTGGCCAAGCGGCTTATTTCTCTTTTACGTAACAGGAGATGGCCGTGTTCCTCTGCTCTGGTATTGTGATTGAGAGGCGAGGAGTAGGTATGGGAGTTAATTAATTTTTGAATAGTTGAGAATGACAAAAGAACGAAATGGACAAAAGAACGAAATGGACAAAAGAACGAAATGGACAAAAGTACGAAATGGACAAAAGTACGAAATGGACAAAAGTACGAAATGGACAAAAGTACGAAATGGACAAAAGTACGAAATGGACAAAAGTACGAAATGGACAAAAGTACGAAATGGACAAAGGTACGAAAACAATTGGATGGGAAAGTTACCACAAATGTGTTCATAGAGGTGTCCTCTGGCACTTTAACCTTACAGATACTTCTGGAACTAAGACAAGGATAACGTAGACCTCTGGAAAATCTAATGCATTCTCGACTGGGGTGTGGTAGATCGCCTGTACCGGTTCGAATGTATTACGTGCGACTATCATATTTTCTGTGTGTGTGATAAATTAGTTAAGATAATTATACTATCGATGTCCAGTGCTGAATGAATCCAGAGATTGGACTGCCATGCCAGCATGGGAAGCACGGCCATGATCAGTTTAAGAGCAGCGGTTTGGTCGGTAAAATATTTCTCGGGACTGGGTAATTAATGATAAGCCAGTACAGGGAAAACAATGAATGAACACCCACGTCGCATTCATTGACGGGCGTTCTCTTGGCTGTTGATTTGAGTGCTGAGTTTGCGATGGGTCAAAATTTTCAATGGGTTGCTCTTTTTCAATGGGTTGTCCTTTCCAATGGGTTGTTCTTTCCAATGGGTTGCCCTTTCCAGTGGGTTGCCCTTTCCAGTGGGTTGCCCTTTCCAATGGGTTGCTCCTTTTCAATGGGTTGCTCATTTTCAATGGGTTGCTCATTTTCAATGGGTTGCTCCTTTTCAATGGGTTGCCCTTTCCAGTGGGTTGCTCTTTCCAGTGGGTTGCCCTTTCCAGTGGGTTGCCCTTTCCAGTGGGTTGCCCTTTCCAGTGGGTTGCCCTTTTCAGTGGGTTGCCCTTTTCAGTGGGTTGCCCTTTTCAGTGGGTTGCCCTTTCAGTGGGTTGCCCTTTCAGTGGGTTGCCCTTTCAGTGGGTTGGCTTTTTCAGTGGGTTGGCCTTTATGGGTTGCCCTTCAAATCTCGAGTTGCAGGCCTGCGCCAGAGCTCACAAGTACACTGCGCACATGGGTCATGAAGACGCCCATGATTAACTGCAGAGTTTTGATCTGGTCGGTAAATGTTCTCAAGACGTCGAGGAATAATGGAAAAAAACACACTAAATAAGACATGTTATGCTGCATTTTTCTTGAAAATTATACAAAATGAAGTAAAATTACATTCATAATGCTTGTATGAAATTACATATATATGGATAATTGTTGTTTATATTTAAATGTATTCATCTATGAACGTCGTTATACATGTTTATATCCACACCAAGGTCGTGCTTTAATAGTTAAGAAGGTAGTCGAATAAATTCGCTACGAAGGTTCAATGCCTGGTTTGGCCGAGAATATTTTCAGGTAGTTGTCTTTTATCTACGCTTGATTTTTAGCCCCCCCCTCAGGGGGATACAACTATTGTATCTATGGGAATTAGCGCTCCCAGAGGGAAAATGTGAGGGCCCGAGCTAAGGGTTAGGTAGGCTTCCTTTTTGTTGAAATAAAATAGGTTTTTGCTCTGTTACGGACCATCTTTTTTCGGTTCACTGCTGTCCTGTTTTTCAGCTCCTACCACTTTCTTCTTCAACTTTTTCTTGTTTCATGAACTTCTTTCTTTGCTTACTGTTTCTGTGCACCTTGTGCATAGATTCCACGTTCCCTCAACTCCATACTAAATGGTGCCTTCCTCCTTCCTCTCTTAGAACATCTTTGTCGTGGTTTAAGGGAGGCTAATACTTTCTTATATTATAATAATAATAATAATAATAATTGATTTTAGCCCATAGCTATGGCATCAGCGCGAGGGTGTCACGAATCCGAGGCTGTCCTGTCGGAATTCAATGAGGTGTCTGTACTGGAGGGGTGGACATAGGGCACCCTGGGTAGCCTACGACTTGGCGCTGTGGGGTTGAAGGCATCTCATGCGTTTACTTGGCACTTCCAGGGGGAAAATGTGTGCGGGCCCGAGCTGAAAGGCAGGCCTTCTTTTTGTTGAAATAAAATGTTTTTGTCATGTTAAGGACCGCCTTTTTTCGGTTCACTGCTGTCCTGTTTTTCAGCACCTACTACTTTCTTCTTAAACTTCTATCTTGTTTCATGAACTTTTTTCTCAACTTGCTGTTTTTATGTCCCTTCTGCATAGATTTTGCGTTCCCTTAACTCCATACTAAATGGTGCCTTCCTCCTTCCTGTCTTCGATACGCTCTTTTTTTGTAGCGGTTAGGGAAGCTCAAACTAACACACAGTACATTTAATCTAATTTTCTGTGCGTTAACGTTGTCAATTGCCGTTATTTTAACATTATCTGTCATTGTTGTATTACATTAAAGGTCACCGTCGTTGGCTATAGATAAAGTATTTAGAGTATCTCACAGTGTCCGGTCGTGTTTTCCTCTCTTACAAATGGTACAGATAATTGTCGTCGCTCTAATTTTTCATTTATTAGTGGAAATTTTCAGATGCTTTGTGACGTTCGAGATGAGGATGGCTGCAGGAATTTAAAACATCTACTTCCATTTGTTTAGTAACTCCATGTGCTTAAATATCGAAGGATCATGAGGTTCCGTAAAAAAATTGTTTTCGTATTATTTTATCTGTATATCAATTTATATTCATTTCATGGTTACGATGGATAAAGTTATGGGTGCATTCTGTGATGTTATGTATATCCAGCTACATAAGGGCATTTGTAGTTTTTTCCCGCATTTCATCAAAGAAGTGACCTTCGTACTTTCGCCAACGTCTCCTATGTATGCAAAGAGGCTTCTTTCCATATCCATTTCCCATTTCATTTTCTGCGTGAGAGTTTCTAAAACGAACTCATTAGTAACGTGATCTCTTCAGTCCCAACTTGCAATGGTCATACTGAGTAAAAAAAGTTGCAGTCGCGTCCTCGTCAGCTGTCGGGAATTAATGACCCGGTAAAATTAATTGTACAGGGGGATTTTTAAATATGTGTCCTAAAAGAATCTGGAAAAACTCCCATAATATCTGAGGGATTTTTAAAATTATAGCGCTCATAAAGTCCTGAGAAGTGCTATTTTCATTTTTATTGGGTTGTGACTACAAAAAAAAATGCTGCACAAATTTCACCAACTTGAGCGAAGACAAGAATCGGAGCGATTACATTGGCTGCTCATTACGGCGCTTGTGGGGTCTAATCCAAGTTCCTGGATTTATACCTCGATGGATACTTTGAGTTGGTGTTTTCCTTTGGAGATACCGAAACGAAGAGTTTACCGTGGGAAGTCTGCAAATCTACGCCAACTCAGACCTCCATCGCGGTAGAAATCCAGCGAATTGGACCAGATCTCACGAGCGCCGTAATGAACAGTCTGCGTAATCGCACCGATTATCGCCGGCACTCAGGGGGCAGCACATGAAGAATATTCTACTCGAAAAGTTATCAAAACAAACTAGTATTTTTCAGAATTGCACAACTGTTTTGTATTTTAAAATCCATCCTTTATTTTGAGAGCCATGAAGATTTTTTCAAGACCCCACATTTAAAAATCTCTCTGTATTAGCAGCAATTGTATTCGGACAGAACTGGTCATGAGTGTCTGCACCGTACTGGTCGATGTGGTGACCACGCCCTTGCCTCTTCTTTAGCCGAGCTGTCGTCCCTGGCTGCGGTCTGCCCAAATTTGTCAGGCCCTCGTAATGGGGCAGCGACTGGGCCAGAAAATTTACTTGGACATCCTCCCTCATTGCATACGATTTGCTGCTGGTTTTGTGTGGAATGTTTTAATGTTTCTGTACGCCCTGCCCTGATCGCTCTTAAACGTTTTGACGAAAAAATAGCATTGACAAAAGCCGCCCAATGTGCATAAAGGATTTATTTAAACTTGAATGCTTTCCTCCTGCGGAGGATAATGATTTGTGATGTTTGGAAATTTGCATGAAATCTGTAGTAAAGAATTGGCAGTGAAATTTCGTTTGCATTTTTTTTTCATTTTTCATCATGTGGGGTACTCGGAAGGAAAATTATTTATCGCTCGTCTTTTGGACTTGAAGCTCATTGGGGGATACTTATTGATAGATACCTGAGCAACACTCAGGTTATGGAGTCTGTCACTGTCAGGAACTAGCGCTCTCTAGTGGTGACTGTCACTGTCCGCCACTTCATCAGTAGCACTTGTTGCAGGAAGTTGTAGCCCGTTTAGATTTGTAACTTAAGTGGGAATTGTATTTAATTCTTTACTTCTGTCTATTTTCTCTGCCAGCGTGCCGTGTAATCAACCTGTAAAAGTGTCTTGTACCTTTTATTCCCTTTCTTATTTCTCCTTTTCGTAAAACTGAGTTAATTAGAGGGAGCATCGCGTAAGTAGCTTATTTTCTTTGAGTTTTGTGTGACAAGATAATGTAGTTAGTATACTTCTTGAAAAGTAGGAGATAAAATTTCCGAAAACCGTAAAGTAGCGACACCACTGTCATTAAATACTAATTCAAATTTTTATCGTTGCACTCATAATACGAACGACACATGCAACAATTGTTGGTTGACACATGCAACAATTGTGAGAGTTGTCCGGTGTCTCAAGTGCCAATTATGATGTAATTAGCACTTGGGATTGTTTACATTCTAGCAGAGTGCGACTGTTGATGCATTCAGTGATTATTTGTTCGCTCGACTCGTCCGGATTTTCCTCTTTTCTTTTTGACTGCAACTCTTCTCGGTGGGCTTCATGTATCGAATATTTAATTCCTGGCACTATCTGTGGTGTTTGAGTGGGTTTTTGGACATTTCTGTTTTCAGTTTTCATTTCGACTCTATAATGTCCAATCAAGTTACTACATGTGAAATGAGATCATAGTTATTTGGGGTTGACTGAAGAGGTTTGCCATTCCGTTTTTTCTCGGAAGTTGGCCCTCACTAGGTACGTTCGTAGGATCCTTGGGCAACTGATATAGTATTGATTACCGAAAAATACCGAAAAAGTATTGATGATAACTGATCTCGTTAGCATGATTGTGTACTAGCGTCCATTCAAAAATGATTGGATTGGAAAATGGGAAGCAAAACATGTAAATCATTTTATTAAATTGATAATACTGTAAAACTGGAATAATTCCTGTTTTCATGAGGAACAGAGGGTGTGCGATGAGCTTATGTATGGCAGAAGTATCACTTCCTCCTGAATTATCCCAATCGTAATTTTTCTATGATGCACACTGTGCAAATGTACCATCCCATTAATACCCTTTAAACATTAAAATTATACATGTGACGTAGCTCTTATTTAGCGCAGAGACGTTCATAAAGTATTTCATACTGGACTTGTCTCAAGTTTTGTAACGGACAAAAATATGTATAAATAAATACTTGACTACCATTATTATGCATTTGGATTTTTCCATTAGGAATTTTTTCACACACACTTCAGCGTAATCAATAATTTTTGTTGATGCCTGTTAAAAGTGTAATTGTTAGGCTCATCTCTCGTCTTTCCCTTATTACACCTATGCAGTACTTGTGATACTGAGCTCTTTTTGTGTCTCTTGCGGTTGCCTTCCATTTCTTACTTGAAGGTAAAACTAAAATTTACTCTCTTGCATGTTCTCGTTCTTGTGCGTGCAACGTGCGCGCTTGGCCGTTCTGCCTTTCAGTTGCTCTAGCTGGCTCTCTGCCATCTTGGTAGGCTGTGCTACCTGTTCGCGAATACTCCAATTATTCAGCTTCCTTGTTGTAAAGCTATTAATAACTGCTATATTTTCGTTAAATTACCAAAGAAAAATCAGTAAGAACAGAAGCATTAGCTTGATGTAGAAGAGTTGTTTCTAGTCCCTGAAAATAGGAAAAAATGCAGCTGGGCGGTGGTCGATGTCACCGCCCAGCACAAAACTGGTCCAGCGAGTTTGCTCCTCGCAAGACGGTCGCGTCATCTCAACCAGCCGTGTTTTTGTGGCGTGCTGCAGCGCTCTACGTTCATTGGGTCCAGGTGCTCCACAAATTATTTCATCCTCTACTGCAGTGGTTCTCAATCAGGGGTAGATTTACCCCTAGGGGGTTAAAAATTATATAGCCGGGGTAAATAATTGAAGATCATGCTGAAAATGCTTCTATGGTTTCTCTTCATTGTTTTTTTTAATACTAATGAACTTCGTAATTTTCTATTTAGAAAAGGTTTGATGGAAGTAGGGGGTAAATGTAGGCATACCTACAGCCGAGGGGTTCAATGATGGAGGAAAGGTTGAGAATGGCTGCTCTACTGTAATTTGAACTAGGAACATCACTAGGATGTTTGGGAACGGATGCGCCTTTAGTTTTCTTTCCTCTAGAACAAAATGAGGTTTCCCCGGGGGTTTTAGGTCTCTAGGAAGGACACTAGAAGGGTAAAATGGCTCACAATTTTCGAGCGGCTCGTTAGTTTTTGCTTAGGAACTGTTTTATTGTTGGACTACGAGGACCCTACTTCAAGGTGGCACAAAGTGTAAGTTTCTAAATTTTTAAATACTGTCGTCTCAAAAATAACTTTCTTTATTCGTATCTAAAGCCATGATGGTAAGTGTGAAATGTCGCAGAGAAGTAAGGACAGTTAGATTGATTGTGATGTTTGTTATGCTTTAAGGGGTGATAACTAATGTTTTTTTAATAGATCGTATAGTATTCCTTTGTTCCTTGTGTAGTGTATACTGGCACAGTTTGTAGGATTATTGTCTTTCTCCAACTTCTCAAATCTACGAAATAGTTCAAGTTCTTGACGTGTTGAAATAAAACGAAAATCACTGAACATTTTTTAACTGAACCAATGTCAATCGTTACAATTCTATACCTCTGTCAATCAATAAAACGCAACGTTTCGATGAAACTATCATCATATTCAGGCTGAAAAAATAAAGTAAATCCTGTTCTTACACAGTCGCATTGATAAAAAATATCCATTATTGTTCATGTCCGTGTACTATGGGTTAGGAATTAGCGCTCCTCATCTGTAACTCTTTCCACTCACCGTAGAACCTGCCACACTCGTTTCTCGAGGCTCTGCCCCTCAGGCGGGTACAACTGTTGTGTTTTGGGGGATTCGCGCTTCCCAGGGAAAGATGTGAGGTCCTGCAATGAAAGTTTAGTTCTTCCCTATGATGAAGAAAGTAAAATATTTTTTTTTAGTTTCGTTACATACTATCTTTTTCCGGTTCACTACGGCCCTTTTTTTATTATCTAATACTCTTTCTGCAACTTTTATCGTGTTTCACAGACTTTTTTTCAATGTTGTCGTTTATAAGCACGGGCTGTGGGAATACACCTTGTGTGCAGAAACCGTTCACTTCACTCTACACTTAATAGTGCCTTCCTCTCTTCTGTTTTAGGAACACCTTTGTCGTGGCTAGGGTGCTTTAAACTAACTTGAACCTAATTTAAATTCTGCGAGGCAGTAGTGGGTTAATTTGGTTCTTTGGGAGGCCTGTATTTTTCTGTTTCTTTCGTACATGAGGTTGGAATTCCGTAAGACAGATTTACTGCAACTATGTTCGGTGCTGTACCAATGGAACTAAATGCCAATTTGATTAAATCCATTGCAGTTATAAGGTATCAGGAATTGGCTTAGTATGAATGATGGTGTCTTCATGCTCACATTGTACGATACCAACAACATTGACGCTAAATCATCACCAACGAAGCGAAGTTGATGACTAGCTTCCACGAGTTTTTACGCTGCATCGCCGGTTTGCCAGGTGAGCCGAAGTTGAGTGATGGGCGCATCCGACGCGGGTAACCACAATTTGCGCCAATGATAAGCGCATCAGGCGCTCATCCAACCAATTGCGACAATGCAGCGCGCGTGCCCTCTACTGGCAGGTCACATCCAGTTGTTAACATGTGAAGGATTGAGGGCGGGGTGTTAGGCAGGAAGAGGCTGCAGTGTTGCGTGAACCAACTGAGAATTGACAGGAAACTAACCGTGAAAACGAGAATGCACTTTCACGGCGCGTTCTGGTCGCTATCATGCCGATGATGGTTTTACTTCCTCTTAGTTTTGTGGGTTGGAGTGCCGCGCGGATTTGTACTGCAACAGTTTCGTAAGCTCTGAAATGTGACAATTCAACTGAACGATTCGACGGTACAGAATATGCATCCGCGTGTGAGCCTTCCGCAATATTTCCCATGTAAATTCGGGAAGAGGCGAAGTGAAATTTTACAGTTTATATTTGGCCTAATTCTGAATAAAATATATTTTGACGATGAAAAAAAGTAGAACTGTAGTTGTGAAAGTTTATTTGAAATTCCCTGTGTTGTCATTTTCAGGCACTGTCATTTTAATTCATACATTTTATTTACCTGTTTCGCCAGTCTTGCTTGTGGCCTTTTTATCAGTATAGGCTGCTTGCATAGATTTTCTTTCCTGCCCGCTCTAAATTAGTGTAACCCAGAGCTTCAATGAAGAGATCATTACTGTATAACCGCAATCCTTCGTAAAAGGGACAAGCGCAATAATAGTCGAGCGACCAATTTGTCTCCCCGCTTGATAAGGATGTCATCCAAAATTGTTTATTCTGCTGATGAAACAGTGTCCTCATTTCCGGAAGATTTTTTTTACACGGAACACGAAATTTGAATGTGCGCGCTGGAAATTTTCTCAGATCTAACTTGCTTTTTCGTTCTGTTACACATCGCTGGAACTTTATCATGAGAGTTAAATTTTGTGAGCTGTGTTTTATGATTTTTCTTCTCTGATCGTTCTTTCCTTCCTTTGCACGTTGAAAAATTCAACAGGCCCGTTTTTCGTGTTGCTCTATTTGTAATTTTCTGCTCTGCGGAGTCGTTGCGGAGGATGTTAGTGTTTTTCTTAGCCATAATGGGAGCAGTCATGCAAGAGAAGATCTTTGATCTGGTGTGGGCCATCAGGAAGCTGCCACTCCCATTGTTGCGAGAGAGCTTTATAATTATCGGGATTGGCGTGGATGGGCGAGTGGGATTATTGGTGTCGAGTACCACAAAGAAATCTTGATTATTGGCCATGCCCACTCGATGCTGCCATTCTGGTATGTGATTGTGGTTATCGAAGCCAAGAGAGATGGCTGCCCCATGTAGGCAGAAGAAGTAAGATCACTAATATTAGCTGCGTAAACTACTGGCAAATAAACAAGTAACGACCATCCGAGTGTTGTAAAACGATAGGCTGCATTTTTAATGAGGTGTGATGAATTTAGCGATCGATCTTTGTTACTGACTATTGTCTTTGATTACTGTCTTTAGTCTTATTTCTCTGAATTCACAACGAACAATGACCGTTGTCAAGTCATTCTAATCGTTAGCACCGAGATACAATATACGCACTTTAAATTTCATTGGTAAAGGTGCCGTCTATTATTCTGGGTGTTGTCAGCTGCGATCGAGCGTAATTGTCTTTTTGTTAGGCATGATCTGATGAAGTAACGCTATACCGATGTAGAAATAAGAAATACCCCCAAGTATTTATTAATGTAATTGTGTACCCAAAGTAGTGTCACTTGTGTCGTGTGCTTAACTCATGAGCATGGAAGACGTCTCTGGAAGGTTATACTGCAGCGTTAGTCAGTGAATTATCACGAGGTTTCACTCTGTAATTTCTCAGCTTACGCCACGAGGAAGAAAGTTGTCCGGCAGAACCTTCGATCGTACCATCTCGATAGAGTCATCAGAGTGTATAAAAACATCAGTAACGTATTTATTTCCGCTAAAGGAATCATTTGCGTGCTTCTCTGACTCTCTCTTCCCGACACGTGAAGGTTGAGGTGAGCAACGCTAGGATTTCCTTTAGTTTCTGATGCAGTCCTGAGCTTGCGTGGGTGCGTCTCTTGAGGCATGCATACTGTATGCTTTGTGCGCCTCGTCCTTCCACGGTATTTTCCCCGGCAGTTGACGCGTCTTTCCTCGCAAGCGGACCAGCTCAATACCTCACAGATACGATGGATGAGAGGGTATTGCATAGCTCTCTGCACTGATCGCCTTGCCAACATATTCCACACCTTATTAGGCGGTTTGGTGCACTAATCGCCTTGCCAACATATTCCACGCCTCATTAGGCGGTTTGGTGCACTAATCGCCTTGCCAACATATTCCACGCCTTATTAGGCGGTTTGGGGCACTAATCGCATGGTTAACATATTCCCTACCTCATTGGGCGGTTTGGTGCTCCGAGTAAACCGGAATTGTGAGCCATTCTTGTTAGATCGATCTTCAAAACTATCTTCTTGAAGCGGGGTTGTTGGTATCCATACTTATCGTTTTTGCTCTTTTGAATTACCATAGATAGTTTTACTCTTGGAAAAAATTTAGTATAATTCGATGGTATTAGCTGTGCGCTAATTGAACTCAACAGTGTTTCTGCCGGGCAACGAAATCGCTTTGGCCAAACTTGCTGCTGCGATCCTGTTTTTAGGATGTAACGATAGTAGTAAATGGAATATTTGAAAAATCATTGAACAAGATAAGTATCACCATGATTAAAAAAGAAATATAACCTTTTTATCAGCAGAAGCTGTTCTTGCTCGTGGCGTACATTGCCTGTAAAGTTCTCTCTCAGTGGGAGCAGTTGCTTTAATGATATTTTCCTATTGCTAAATTATCGTTTTAGCTAGTAAGTGGTGGCTCTATTTTCTGATGGATCGAAGAGTGGATACGTTCATAGTGAGTCTGTCCTGCAAAATCTTGTGCAGCGCTGAAAAGCTAAATTACGCCCGAGCATAGAGCTTTGGCGACAGAAAATGGCACGACGGCTTATGTTAACTTTTCTCTTGCTGCACTAACGTTGCGAAATTCTGCCTGTGCGTTTGGTGTACTAAGCCGGTCTCTGAAGAAATATCTTGGGAGGAAAACTGCTGGCGAGTTTTTGCGAACATTTTATATGGTCATAATTGAATTGACTAATAAACTCAATGGAGGTCTAGAGTACATAACTTAATGAATGTAAAAGATCAGCTAACCTTTTTGGAGTTGATACGTTGTTGCAAAGGGATGATTTGTGATTAGCAACCACAGTGAAGGGCGTACATCGTAATGATGTGATTTGTGTTAACGATTTGTATTGGTCCATGTGTTTATTTGCTAACCAGCTGCATGCTGTGCTTGAAAAAAAAAGAGTATTTCCATTGAAGCTGTGATTTAGATAAGCTTAGCTCTTTGCGTAATAAAATAAAGGTTGAGCAATATATGAGGAAAAGAGAGCAAACCAATACAGTTATGGCGCTGTCTTTATCAGTAAGCAATTTCAAGGCCGTTCACGGTCTGTCAGGTTTACTTTGTGTTGATTTTGTGTCCTGTAAGTACTCATGGGACGAGCCTATACGTACTCAAAATCCACGGATTCTCGATTGTAAAATCTTGAAAAGTAAACGGCACATGGTTCTGCACCACTTTCTTTCTTCGTTGAATCTTTTTTGTTGAAGCAGTCACACCTGCCGGAACTGATTGATGGCTTACGTGAATGTTTGAAGCTATATTTAAGAGCAGCAATCACATCTGTCTGTCAACATTTGTTGAAGCAGTCACATCTGTCGGAGAATTTATAATATACTCTTGTGGTATTGTAAATTTTTTAGACCTC
The DNA here is from genome assembly GCA_014220935.1 of Platorchestia sp. MABIK. Taxonomy (NCBI): domain Eukaryota; kingdom Metazoa; phylum Arthropoda; class Malacostraca; order Amphipoda; family Talitridae; genus Platorchestia; species Platorchestia sp. MABIK. Next base: position 176,213 of record JACJUY010000044.1, read on the forward strand.
TTGGCGTCTCTTTGGTTTGATTTTGAACTTTAGATATAACTTTGGTAGAAAAAGGCATGTTTGTTATAATATTATCCTTCATATACATGTATCTAAAACCGTTTCAGGCAATATTCATCTAGGTGGGTTCACTGGCTTGTGTCTACGTGGATGTTCGAAGCTATATTCAAGAGTAAATCTTACGTGTGTTGGTGATGTACCGTGATGAGGAACTGAGTATGATAGATAAAACTACCATGCTGATAATGTTGTTGTAATTGAAAGGTTATTATTCAGTGAATACAAACAGTGAAAGAAGAGTTGCGCCTATGCCTCGAGTGTGGTTTATTTGCACTGCTAATTTAAGATCATGTTTACGATCTTTGAATTTCCGTAATTTAATTTTTTATACCGTGGTAAGCTCTTAAAATAAGAAGAAAAAAGGCTGTAGCATTGAACAACTAGAAACATAAAATGCACAATTTTAGCGCATTAATTTTAGAGTATTTAGTTTTCCGTATTTTCGATGTTGTGTGTGTGGTGTGCCCTGGTGTATCGGCTTGCGCTCTCATGCAGGTAGCCAGGGTTGCAGGACTAAAATTCATGTCCGTGGAGGTCGAGTTGCTGCTCAGGTTCTTGCCTCTATTTCTATTCCGCAACGCTTGCGCAGTCACGTCTCGTGCGTCTGTTTCGTACCCGACGAAAAAATCCCAGCTTTCTGCTGGCGCTGGGCATGATTATAATATTTTTGGGACAGAAATTATCTGTTTTTCATGTGGGATCCCACTTCAAAACTGTATGTCATGGTTCTAAGCCGAGCATCCTTCAGGGTTGAAAAGAGCTCTTATCCGTATTTTGAATGCAGCTGCATGACGGCGGTTGCTGTCCTGCTCATTTTTCTGCCTCGGTCGGCTGCGACACGCAAAATGTGCTCCGCCGTCACTTATCCTCTCGTGTCTGAGCTTGTTTTCTTGACACGTTCCCCGCGTATGGGGCCATATGTGTACCAATAGGTAAATTGCTCTTTCACTTACCGGTGTAATGAACAAACATTTCATCTGTTTTGCGAACTTTTTAGAAAGTAACTTATACGAGATGAAATGTTCTAGTGCAATTCTATTTTTTACCTTTGTTTGGAGGGATACAAATGAATTCGAGCGGTAAAATCGATTTCCCAACTCTGCTACTTACCACCTAACCAAAACAACCGTTAAAAACAGCGGAAACGCGGTAAACCTGTTGACTTGTGAAGGTTATCGCGTGTAAATTCGTGTGAGAATTGGTGTGGAATTCGTTCCTGGTCAGCCGCCTATTCTTGAATTACATGAGAACTTCTACTTGAATTTTCGCACGCATGATAGTAATGCGAGAATTTGCTCCCTACATGGGGAGCAAAAGGGTGACTTGAATGTTAACTCTTTAACGCCCTAGTGGACTCTACGGCCCTCTTTCGAAAATAGCATCAGTTTATTGTATTTCTCGTTAACTTAGCTCCCTAATGTGTTCTTTGGAGTTCACTGCCGAGTGGCAGTTCCTTCCTCATCCTGATATCAGTGATTACCTGATGCCGTCGCCAGTTTAGTGACGGGGGTTGTGATAACCGTAATATGAGTACAAAAATGCAGACGTTAAAGAGTTAAACTTTGAGAACAATTCTTCGTATTTTTTATGTATGCCATGATTTTTATGCAAATGTTTTGGTTTTTCTCATTAACCCCTGCGTGAGAAATTTTTCCATCAGTTGTTTCTTGTTGTTTTCTTACTAAATTAGAAAATCTAATTGGTATACCGTTTGTTTTACGGACTCGAGCTGTTATGCACATAGTACGGACTCGAGCTGTTATGCACATTGTGCTCGAACGATATCCTAATTTGGGTGCGGTACTTAACGACTTTCAAATTTGAAACGAGTCGTGTTGGATAGCACTAGATTTCTGATTTTGTATGAAAAATAAATGAACGAGTATACTGTAGAAAGTGATGAATAGATGCGTTAATTTATCAATATTTGTGAATCAAATTACCCTCCTTGAGTGAAGTAGTTCTTGAATATTAAACATCTTTCGACGTGAAATTATGCACGCGTTGCCTGAATTGAAAATTACGTAATGTTTGGAGCTTCTTTCAGGCATTAATGGCCGGTCATTAAAGGAACGTGGTTTGAAAGACCGCTGGTTCACAATTATAGTTTGTTTTCTTTGGCGTGGGCTTTGATGGGTGCCGGCAACCACAGCAACAGTCCGAAGTTTGCTTACCGCTACTCTTGTTAAACTTGTGCATCACTTGGGAATAAAACAGAAAGGCAGCATTTGGGCTACGTCCCCATCTTGAATTCAATAAATCGTTTCCTTTGGCATTGTCTTTTTACATGTAATGACAATGACAAGGTTTTTGCATGTGATGCATGTAAACTTTGTAATTGCACTCCGCGTCGTGACCTAATTTGATTCTAGACCATGTGAATTGACAACGTTAAGGAATACCCAGAATTTATCTATTGAATTGTTTCAGTGGAAATATATTTCATTGTCGCAGTGAACTTCATCATGAAAGAGTTCATCTTAGTCATGGAGAATTAAGTAAGAAGTTTTCCTCATGCATGATCACTGGAAAAATTGTTCACAAATTGTGTTCGATTTTTTGTGCGTTCACTTGCCCAAATATTTTACGTATCCATGCGTTGCATAGTTAACAAATATTCGCATGCCTTTGATGAACTATTCCCATGTTGGTTGAGCGTAATGTACGTGAAGTCAAAAACACATACACTCATACAAAACGTGTTGTGTTGTTTCTGTGTGACTGACACGAGAGTAGAATGTTAACCCTTTAACTTCCGCATTTTGTACTCATATTACCGATATCACAACCACCATCATCAAACTGGCACCGCCATCATGAAGTCACCGACATCACAACGAGAAAGTGACTGCGACTCGACGATGAACATCGAAGAATACATTAGCGCACAAATTTCACAAGGAATAAAATATAAAACATCTGTTTATGAAAGTGGATTTTGAAATTCTCATTGACTAAAAAAAGTTAAATCTGGTACATGTGACGAAGTTACAACACAGTGACTGTCCGAGTTGGAGCGGCGAAGGCGTGGTGGTGCAGGTGTTCAACAAGTTGTCGAGGAGACACCTGTCGTGATCGTGTCAGCCCACGCATGAGTGGAAACTGTTTTGTTCGAGTGGTGGCGCCTTCATGGCCGCTGCTGTTCGGAGAAATTCGAGCACGTGCAAGTGTGCAGTACAGTCGACCTCAATTCCGGAATTTACCAAGGGCTTTTAAACTAAAGGCGTAGCGTAACCCAAAATGACAAAGACACTGTTGCTCTGCTTCTTAACTTGGCTGTAAACTAAATTATTGATTGAAATTAACTAAGGGCTTTTAAACTAAAGGCATAGCGAAATTTAAAAAGACAAAGACACTGTTGCTCTGCTTCATGACTTGGCTGTAAACTAGCTTGATAAATGATTGAGAGTTATGAAGTGCTTTGAAACTTTTTTGCAGAACAGTTTTAGTGCTACGGTTCAAAGATAATGAGCAAATTTAATCTGAATGGCTGCTAGAGTATTAAATCAGATCTGAGTTATGACTGAATGGCTCGTTTAGAGTCGAAATAGCGGAATTAAAGAGGGCCTTTAAAGGAAAATTGGTCGTAACTAATTTTGACAAGAAGTCAACATGGGGCTCTGAGCAGCTGTTAAATATTCCAGTAAGTACACTTCTTTCAATATTACAAGCACAATCGATTTTCATAGATTATTCAAGGGGGTTACGGCATTTTCCTTGCGAACAGTACTGAGAATTATCGTATCTTGTGTGATAAATAGTTCTTCAATACTTTCCTTGTACCCTTCAGGAGGATACAACTATTTTATCTATGGGAATCAGCGCTTACAGGGAAAATGTGTGAGGTCCCTAGATAAATGTTTGGCAGGCCTTCTCAATGTTGAACTAGAATAGGCTTTTCTATATATTACGGGCCATCGTTTTTTCCGGTTCACTATTCTGTTTTTCAGCACCTACTATTTTTTTCATCAACATTTATCTTGTTTCATAAAATTCTTTCTCAACTTGCTGTTTCTATGCCCCTTTTGCATAGATTCTGCATTCCAAGTCCATCCTAAATGGTGCCTTTCTCCGTCCTTTCTTATTTTTGGATCTCCTTTGTTGCGGTTAGTGAGGCTCAAACTAACTTATGTAATTGAACTTTTCTTGAAAGGTAAAGTTCTGCGGTAAAGTTATGAAATGAATGATAACTTTATTTTTCTCAGCTCCGCTAAGTTTTTTCACGCATAGACATTTGCTGTATAAATGCCTGTCAAAACAAATGCGGTTTAAAGAGGTTTCAAAACAGACGGAGTTTCGTAGCCTAATTCATTTGCTGTGGTGTGGGCAATGCAACAGCATTTATGAGTGTGGCGATACTCATTGGGCAATGATATTGTCGTTGCGGGTGCCTACTTCCGAAGTAATATGATGCGGCTCTTCAAACAATTGCAGCAAAATCATTTAGGTGGCCATTCATTCGGATTACCAACGCTGATGCGGATGTGTTAACTTGCCACAAATGCACAATGTAGGAGCGCTCGACGGCCGTTTAGTGCCCCAGCTGCCCTCTACAGGATGCCTCAATTGAGCGGCCTCAATGTAGTACTGAAAACAGCCGTTGTGTGTTGTACGCGGGCGCTGATGCAGGTCCCTCGGGATGATGCAACGAGAATGCACTTGTGCTGAACAAAAGAAGTTTATTGGATGTTAGAACGGCACAAAAGGTTGACTGAACTCAATTGGGATGCAGTAGCCCCATAACTCGAGCGTCTGAGGCTAGATCCTACACACGTGCGCAACCCTCACGCCACTCGCCTTCTTGAGCCGTCCAATTGGCCCTCATTGAGTGGCGTGGTTGCCCGCTGTTGCCGCCCTCTCTCTTTCTATATGTTAGTGCTGTGCGCTCGTCAGTTTTTAACTACAATGAGTCTCTGTTCTCTGCTTGAATTTTGTGACATCGAAATGAGTGTGCGTGCAAGTCGTTCAACGGGAGAAATTCATGCGTGTGATTTTTAAATTTTGTTAGGTGGTATTGAAAGCTCGTTCTTTGTAGGGTATTTGCATAGCGCGTTCTGTGTTTTCTTTGTTTAAATATATGTATTGAGGCTGTTGAGCTGAAGCAAACTTTTAGCAGAATTAAGCAAGTATTGTTTTCGCGTCTTGAGGTTAGCGTCTTTTAGTTCGACCGTCACTGTGATGCAATTTTCAGTGAAAGTCTCATTTGCAGACCGGCGTTACTGTCGTCTGGATTTTGTGGTCACCAGGCAGAGTGGGTGTGGTGTTTCGCTTATTTTCCCCTCATCAGGGGGATATAACCATTGGATCTATAGGAATCTGTGCTCTCAAAGGAAAATATGAGGTCCCGCGCTGAGGATTTGGCACACCTTTCTTTTGTTAAAATAGAATAGTTTGTTGTTTTGTCATGGACCGTAAGGGGATTATGCGAGGTCCCGAGCTAAAGGTTAGGCAGCCCTTCCTTTTGTTGAAATAGAATTGTTTTTTTTTACGGTTTCCTTTTTCGGTTCACTGCTGTCCTGTTTTTCAGCACCTGCTACTTTCTTCTTCAACTTTCATCTTGTTTCATGAACTTCTTTCTTAACTTACTGTTTTTATGCACCTTGTGCGTAGATTCTGCGTTCGCTTAACTCTATAATAAATAGTGCCTTCAACCTTCCTCTCTTTGAACATCTTTGTTTTGGTAAAGGGAGGCCAAAACTTTCTTATTATCAATCAGTCAGTCGTGGACCGCCATTTTTTCGGTTTACTACTGTTTGATTTTCAGCTCATTCTTTTTTCTCCGTCAACTTTTATCTTGTTTCATAAACTACTTTCATAACTTTGTGTTTGTGAGCGTAGGGATTCGGGTAGATCTATTTCAACATCTTGTGCATAGATTTTGCGTTGCTTTAACTCTATACTAATTGGTGTTTTTCTTCTTCCTCTTTTTGGAACACCTCTGTTGTGGTTAGGGAGGCTTAAACTAAATTATCTTATCTAATCCCAGTCCCCTCAATTCTGTGCTAAATGGTGCCATCCTTTTTCTCTTTTGAACATTTCTGCTATGGTTAGAGAGGCGTAAAATAATTTACGATTTAATTATAATCTTAATCATTTACGGACGCGAGACGAGGGTGGTGTGGTGGCCTAGTTGTGCTGGTCGTGTGAGTGCCTCGGAAGACGTTTCACGGCCATCGTTCGTTGGTCGAGTCATCGCTCTGTCGCTGGGTTTTCACTTTTCAACATGAATCATCATAATTTAGACTTAGGGGTCAAGGCGACTGATGAATGTGCGTGTGTTGAGGGTACATTTGCAATAATTTCATTTATTTTGCTTCACGTCTCAATGATGGCTAGCTTCTCTATTTTTTCAAGTCTCATGTGTCTGTGTTATCTAAAGTTTTGCGTAAGGAAACCATATCTGTAGCAGTTGGGCTCAAAATCAGATGCTCACGATTCTGTTTTATTTTATTTTAAAAGAGTTAGAGATATGTCCCCGAATGTCTGTAGAAATATCAGGAACGTATCCCAGAGCTAGCGCCCCCCCGAGAGGGGTAGAGGATCCCCCTTAGGGACCTTTTCTTTCATTTTTGAACCTA
>JACJUY010000044.1:183564-193635 GCA_014220935.1 Platorchestia sp. MABIK
TTAATTTTCTATGCCCTCAATGAAAAAAACTTCTTCAATAAATGTTGTTACGAATGTAGAGATCTAGTAGTGTGCAAATTTTCATAGACGTACGTCCCATAGAAAAAAAGTTTCCGATTTTTGGATATGGTATTTTCTATTGTTCTGCATGCCGCAATACCTGTTTACCGTACTGTCACTTCTTCAGCACACATATTTTTCTGAACCTGCCACTACATTAACGACCTCCCGGCATGGCAAACTCCAGCAGGTTCACTTTTCTCTTTTATTTTATTTTCATGCTACTACGTTTACGACCTCCCAGCGTATTCCAGCAGGTTCACGTTTCTCTTTCATTTTGTTTTCATGCCACTACATTAACGACCTACCGGCAAATTCCAGTAGGTTCTCGTTTCTCTTTCATTTTGTTTTCGGGCCTGGCGTAGTTGTTTCTCCTCTGTAATGGTCTTGTGTTGCATGTGGATGCTCTCTCAGCCGGTACTGAAGTAGCCGGGGTAATTAGCGCCCTCATTTCCCTGTTGTTGCGTGTCGGACGGGACTAACTCGCCGCCTCGGCCGTGCGTCCTGCCGTGCTCCGGGACCCTTCTCGGCTCTCGCTAATGAAGGGGCCTTCCTCGTGCTCTTCCTCCCCTTCTCCTGCAGCTGCTCTTAACGCTCACCTTTGTTGTGCGCCAATGTCAGAAGCAGGTAGCCGTTTTCAGTTTCCTCCTTGAGTTGCCAGCAATATCGGCATGTTCATGCAATGTGATATAGTCTGAAATAAGGCTGTTGGTGATGACAGTCAATCGGATGGTTACTCTAAGCAGTTCGGCGAATTTGAGCTTGGCCTTGTTTTAGTGTTGTTCAGACTGAGCTAGTGTTCTCATATTTTTATAAAGCTATTGTGGCAATCACCATCGCAGCTGAAGTTCAATTACAGGGAGAAAGAATGCTGGAAGTGAACATTACACTGAGAAAAATTTTGTCCCAAAACCGAGACACTTTTGTGTGTCATGGGCTTGTACGACACACTTAAGTGTGTCAACCATGACACACTAGAGCGTAAATCAATTTTATTTCACATAAATATTTCACTTTCTCAGACTGGTTACTGAGTACACTAATGTACAGAAAACGTCTAAGAACATGTGAGAATTAGAAGAAAAATTAGTGATGGTATTCGGGTTTTTAAGACAATTGGACTCCATTCACAAAATCTAAACACAGTTCGGTTTTCTAGAATATTTTTTAGCCATTTGAAACGTATGTATTTTAACTCTCTCAACCACTTTAATATGTGGTCAAAGGAAATACTCTACTGTGTATCAAAATATTTCGAATAATCGTTTGAAACACACAGGTGTGTCAAAAATTTCTCTCAGTGTAATTGTTCTCGATTCTCACATTCGCATAGTTTCGTTCGTCTCACTCACAGATGTTCGCATTCCTTAGCACTTTGACCGCAATTGATTGAACAGAAGTTCAATGTTCAACTCAAATTTTAAGTCAAGTGTAGTGAGCAATTTTGAAAATAGAAAACATTAACTGAATCATGCCTTTATTTAGCTTTAAGCAAGTAGTTATGTAAATTGAGTTTGTGATATCTGGTTGTTTAGCCGCGTCATAAAAATCCCCTCTGTGGCTTCTGATGAGTCCCGTTGCGGTCAAAGTGTTAATTTACATTCCCAAGCTCTATAAAAATGTTATCTTTGGTGTCCATGCAGACACTTCGTGGAAAGTTTGCATAACAATTACCTCGTCAGGCTAGGGTGTAATTAATGCAATAAGTTAGTGTTTGTCCCTCGAGCAAATTTAGTAGATTTGCATTGAATACGTTGATTTCATTAAGGTTGCAAGAGCGACGCGTGTTGTCGTCGGCCACGCGACGTGTTGACCATTTCCTGCTCCTCGGCACGACGAGGATCGCATAAAGTCCTCGCTGTCCTCTGCGACATTCCGCCTCACAAGCCTCGCCTTGTGTTCTCTCTCACAAAATTCGGGGTTCTTAGTTTTGCTCTGCCTAATTTCGTCACGATTCTCCCTCTTAATGGAGGGTTTGTCGCCAGTTGTCCGGTAATTTCATGGGGACTTGTCCCTAAGATGTCGTTAACTGCCGCTCCTTGTGATGAATGCCGAGGGTTGAGAAACTTGGGTCTTGTGTTACTGATTTTGTAATAATCGCCGCTGTAATAATCGCATTCTTGGATTTTTCACAAATGTTTTTATTGGGGTCTAACAAACAATTTCAAAATCAATTCTATGGTGCAAATTTAATTCAGGTATAAAATTTCAGTGCTCGATTCTATTTAGCAGAATTGAATGATCTTGATTTGGTTCTCTGGCTTGAATTGATCTTTCGAGTGAGTGTACGGATTTCTTGCTTGAGAATGGGTTAATTTGTAAAGCTGAAAGTTACACGGAGGCATCATTTTTGTACTAATATTTTATCTGTTTAGGATTCGTATTTGCGAACAATTATACTTCAACCTGATATAAGGTTTTTTTTGTACTTAACCACGAGTCATGCATGTTTTCTAAAAATGAACGCTTTGGTAAGGACATATTTATCGTATATTCATCATATGTGACACCAAATATTTTTCCAACATTAACTTTAGTCTTTCAATTATTATGCTAAAGAATCTTTCTTGCCTTAGCACCTTGACTGCTGGCTGGCCCACTGAAAGTCCCTCAGGGGATTTCCATATTGTGTGTACCCTGCCGGTGGTCAGAATCTTAATTTTTGCATGTACTTGATGAAATTCAAATGAAGACATGGTCCAATTAATAGTTTTTCATTTTCATGTTGTTCGTATAATTTAATTACAGTTGAATATTGAACTTCAGGTTAACTCAATGCAATATATTAATGATACAAGTGCATTTCACTGCTTGTAAGAAATGTTCTTTTCTATGTTACAACAAAGATTGTAATAGTCCAGGTGACAATACTGCCAGTTTGATGGTGTATCTGGGCGATACATTGCCGGAGCTAGTATGTGACATCACTGCTCGGGTGGTGTAGAAAACTGGTAAAAGAGGTTACGAGGAAAACCCATTCAATGAGTTTACATCATTGCTTCCTCCTTGTGCTAAGAGAGCAAAAATCACTGTAATTGCAAACAAAGCGCTGTTGTTAAATGACGGACCATCAAAGATACTGCCCTCTTACTTTTACGAGGTCGTCTGAGCGCGAATAATTCGCTCATTACGAGCTTTAGGTTTGGTGCTTACTCAACTGTGCGAGCTTTGGACGTCTAGTTCACACACATTTTTGATATATTCGCTGAGATGCTCGACTCTTGGGGCATGCACTGTTGTATTTATGGGAATTAAGTGGTCTCAGGGGAAATATGTGGTCCCGAAAGGAGAGTTACGTTGGCGTTCTTTTTATTAAAATTGAATAGGTTTTTTGTTTCGTTAGGGACCATCTAATTTCGGTTCAGTGCTGTCCTGTTTTCCAGCACCTTTGACAGCACCTTTGTGACTTCATCATCAGCTTTTATCTTGTTTCATAGCCATCTTTTTGAAATTACTGTTTATATTCGCAGGGGGTCTTGTGTGGGATCACACATTTTGCATAAATTAGGCGTTCCCATAACTCCATACTAAATGGTGGTTGGGAAAACCCTCTCCTTGGCCACCGGTGGTTCACGTTGCTGTCAAAGTGTTAATTTATGGTTTTAAACTTTATAAAAAAATATCAGAGTTTAATATTACCCTTTCTGTTTTTTAACATCTTTGTTGTGGTACGGCCCCTCAGGGAAATACAATTATTGTATCTATGGGATTTAGCGCTCCCAGGGAAAAATGTGAGGGCCCGAGCTGAGAGTTGGGTAAGCCTTCTTTTTGTTGAAATAAAATGTTTGTTATGTTAAGGACCACCTTTTCTCGGTTCACTGCTGTCCTGTTTTTCAGCACCTACTACTTTTTTCTCCAACTTTTATCTTGTTTCATGAAATTCTTGCTCAACTTATTGTTTTTATGCCCTTTCGACATAGATTCCGCGTTCCCTGAACTCCATACTAAATGGTGCCTTCCTTCTTCCTGTCCGCATTTGTTGCGGATAGGGAGGCTTAAACTAACTAATAATCTAATCTGTTGTGGTACGGGAGGCTGAAACTGACTTATAATCTATATTATAAGTCAGGGGGTCTTGTCAGGGGGTCGCGCTTCCTTCGTTCTCTCTCTACTGCGTTAAATACGCGACATTCATCATAGGCTTTTTATTTTCGTTATGGCACTAACATCTGTGTGTTTCAAGTATCACGCGATTTGAGCCTAGGAAACAAAATCTCTCTTTAGCTTTGTATTAAGCAATACCTTAATCACGTTCGTACTTTCCTGCATCTACCTCATTGTTTTCGTTTGATGTTTCTACCTGAATTACGAGGTCGATGATGTTAGTGAAACAGCGATTGCTATCGACATTCCACACCCGATTATAAATGTCTTCAGTGTTTTGTGTTTCAGCTCAAATGTAATTGATGCGAGAGGCAAATGCGTGAGGTGCACGAGGGTGCGTCTCTGTGCATGAGCTTGGCACGCGATACATGGGAGCAGAGCACGCATCATGTGTGCGCATACTTGCTATATTTACACAAAGCCTGCGATACCCTCGCTCCTTCCCTCAGCGCCCCGACTCTTCCCCTCGCGCGCCGTGATACCCACGCCAGCTGTTCATCACCAAAATTTTTGATGCTCGTGTTGTTTATTGTCAGTGTTTGTTTGTGTTTGAGGTTTTTTGTTGTTTGATGTTAAGCCATACAAAACTCGGCAAGACATTGGCTTTTTGAGCTAGCCAGCAACGCTGCTTATGTGTTTGATTTTTCTTATTTTACGCTTTGGATGGCGTAAATTTAATTTTTCTCTTTTAATTTTATGCTGTGAGGAATCTACAGGGCACCATTTCAATGCTGGTCTGCACTGGCTCCTATTTCTGCCCTAATTTTCCTGTCATCTCTTGTCTGTTCGAGGTTTGTTACTTTTTTTACTCTAAGTGATTTGTCAATTGCCGAGAGACGTTTTTTTTAAAAAGTATTTTCGTTTTCGATTAGCTGTTTTCAACAGCTCTTGATTTGATTTTTTCTTGGTAATCTTTTGTGCTGTCAAATTGACTTTAGTTTTGACCTTATAGATACTGATAGGAACAACACATTTGCTCCTACAAAGTGACTCCACTTGTGATTTCTGATTTGTATCGTTTCGCTTTATTTGTAGAGCGTCTCGTAGAGCACTATTCTATAATACATAGAGGTAATTCCTGAACTATTTTATGTCGAACCTTTTTTTTCTAATTTTGCGACACGGCGTCTGCTATTGCTGCGTTCGTTAATGGGAGATTATTTCTAATATCCCTAGGCCTGTGTTATCTCCTCTTATCTGGCTGTAGCAGCGCCGGGAGTGCCGTTCTTATCATGGCTTTCACGCCGATAGTGGCGGAGGGCGTGATTGGAGCCCTGATATCGGCCTCTCTCTGTCTTTGGTGCCTCTGCTGCCAGTTTAGTTTTCTGTTGGGCAAGTTCAACCGAAATTCAGAACCAACTTCATCTAGATATGCTGTTTCTATCTTGCAATGCTTTGAGCTTTCGTTTTTGGTTTCCGGTTCAGTAACAATTTACAGAATAGTTGCAATTTACGTGTCTAAGCGAGCTGAATTTTCATGGATGGGCCTTTGATCAGGCAAGTCCAACAACAATTCTAAACCAGCTTCATCTAAATATGCTGTTTCTATCTTGCAATGCTTTGAGCTTTCGTTTTTGGTTTCCGTTTCAGTTGTTACAATTTACAGAATTGTTAAAATTGTCTCAGTGAGCTGAATTGTCATACATGGGCGTTAATCAGGCAAATCCAACCAAAATTCCGGAGCAGAAAGGGCTAGATTTGCTGTCTCTATCTTGCAACGCTTTGTTTTCATCTTTGGTTTCTTTTTTAGTCGTTCGATAAAAAATTGTGTGTGAGCTGAATTGTCATGTACGGGCCGTTTTATTTTCCACGTAGAAAGAAGCATGATTTGATATTCTGATGACAAACTTGGTTTGTGATGGCATTTTTGTTACGCTACTCATTTTCTCAGGACATGATGAACAAGTCATAATTTTTATAGCTTTAAAGAGAAGTACAACTATTGAATCTATGGGAATCAGCGTTCTTAAAGGGGTCATGATCATGAGCTCAAGGTTGGATAGGCTTTCTTTTTCTTGCAACAGAATAGCTTTTTTTTCAGGAACTTGAAAACGAACAACACAGCACGAAGTGAAATCATTCTAATTTGATTTCTTTCTTTACACACCTAATCTATAAAAGTGAAGAAACTAAAAAACTAGTAGTCCTATTTTTCTTAAACGTTTCTGAGTCCAGCTCCATCATCAGTAAGTCAAATCTAAAATTTACAATGAAAACTGTTAAAAATGCAATGTTGCTTAAAATTTTTTTCCTATTCTTCTAGTAAATGAACTAAACATAAATTTGCAGAGGGAATGAACTGGAGGCATTACCGGTTTGTCTTTAGCTATGTACAATGATTCTAAAATTCTCAAATCCAAATCATTAGAAGCAAAACATAAAATTTCGAAATCATCTTCCGCATGAAGGCGGACAGAAGAATGACCGGGCTGCTTTAAATCGATTTCCCGTTCTAGAGCTCACACCACGATGCTGGGCAATCCTCACGTAAAATGGCAATGTCGTCATTCCGACATGCCCGATGTACATTGTACACAACTAAACTTGTACACAACGGACGCCCGTATTCGCTTAGGTATAACATTTTTAAAACGAAAACACGAACCAATTTTATGAGAATTAGCAAATATAAGGCGAAGATGTGCTGCCGAAAAATAGCGTTTGAAAAGCACCTCCAGTTCTCGTGACATTTTATCAGAAAAGCAACCAAGGGAAGGAAAAGGGTTTGGAAAAACCAAGGGTTTGGAAAAACGCAATAAAGACGCTGTAGTGGATCAGCGGTGGAAATAGAATCTAAAATTTTCTTGTCTAAAAATCTTCTGACATGACTGTTTACAATAGCCGAGGGATAACCATTATTTGAGAAGAAAGACTACAGCTTAGTAAGTTCGACATGCAGGTCATTAAAATTTGAACAGAGACTGTATGCGCGGTGTAATAAGGTTTTAATTTCATTAATTTTGAATTTATAACTACAGAAGCTAACAAACTTAAGCCCAGACCAGTAAACGTTTCTTCACGACAAACTGATGACTTGAAACAATTATCCATTTTAGTGATCTTAGAATCCAAAAAAGGCAAACTATCGCATCTCTCCACTTCACTGGTAAATTTAATAGCGGGATGTTTAGAATTCAGGTAGTCAAGAAATAAAGGAACATGGCTAGGGTCACGGAATAAAAGAAAAGTGCCATCTACATACCGGCGATAAAAGTGAGGTTGCAAAGGGCAATCTCTGAGCCATATCTCCTCCCAGTAGCACATAAAGATGTTTGCGAACGTTGGTCCCAAGGGGAGTCTCATACCCAACCCCTCAACCTGCTTGTACAGTTTTATTTCGTGTTACGGGCTATTAATATCGGCTTACTATCTTTTTACAATACCTGCTATATACTTTCTTCTTCAACTTTTATCTTGTTTCATAAACTTCTTTCTCAACTTACTGTTTCTATGTGCGGAGGGGAGGGGTCTTGTGTCAGAATACACCTTGTGCATAGGTTTCCCGTTCCCCTAATTCCAGACTAAATGATGCTTTTCTCCCATTCAGAGTTCCTTTTTTTTTTGCTAATGGAGGCTGAAACTCACATTTAATCTTAAAATCAATCTACACATAAAATGATAAATGCAAACAATTTTTTTCATATTCGAAGTTTTTTTTTCAGGTTCTCGTCCAGCTGAACAACTCCAGGTGCTCCCAATTTTGGAATCACTATTCGACCTCAGGTGGGTGTGGATAAATGGAACTGTACATTTTTCAAGTTTGGTGTAATTGCATTAAAATTTTTGAATACATTCTGAGTAAATATATGGTTTACAAACTGTGGGTTCACAATTTGATTAGGGTTTACAAGCTGTTAGTACTTACTGGGATGTTTCCAAGTTCTATAGTTACAGCTCATAGGACAAGAGGAATGAAGTTGTGTCGAGATGTGCTAGCTCTTTTAGCACATTAGCGTCGGGCTAAATTGTGTTTAGGACGAGGGAACAGTATTGTGCTTGTGATGGATCATGTAAATTTTTTATAAATTTTACTCTTTACGCAATGTTTGATATCAATGTTGCCCGTGTCTTATAGCAGGCTTGTTAAGGCTGAAGGTTGTTACAAACTCATTTTTTTTTGACTGCACACACTGTGTGACTGCAAAAGTTGCGAACTGTTTGGGACTTATTCTATCGATGTTTCCTTTCATTGTTTTAAAAATTGCGTGACATTCTGTAAGTGTGTATCGAGTGGCAACTACCTCTTTAAAATGCGATTATTATCCTAAATTTTATTCAAAGCCTCAAATAATGAGGACCAGAGGGAACAGGCACTGCCGCACATGGTCTGTTTTATTTAAAGTTGGAAATAAACTTAGGATATTTGTACAGCGTCTGGTATAAGTTCCTGAACGATACAGGGAATAATAACAAGATAGAAACAAGATAGCGAAACCGGTTCATCTGGTTGCGCATGGAAGGCATACCATTTTTGTTGCTCGAGTCTGGCGTTTTTTTGAAGTGGTCGTTGAGAAAAAACAGAGTTCGTCATTAGAGCAGATAGATAGAGATTTTTGATTGCTCTAAAATTATTCTATAAACTCTACCATGAGGTCTACCAAAAAAATGAATTTAAGCAGGCTCAAATTCATCAAAACTAACATTAGAGTTGCAAAAAAGTTTGCCAAGACACATCGAGGCTTGAGTGTTCAGGACTGGAAGAAGTTCATGTGGTCCAACGAGTCAAGACTTGTTTTCTATCAATCAGATCGACAGGAAAATTAAAGTGTGGCAAGAACCTCGTAAACGTGGTGTGAAGCCATGGATGCGTCTCGTATTGCCACCACCGTGCAGATATTTGGAGGCAAAGTGAGGCTTTAGGGTTGTTTTGCTGGAATTGATTTGGATCTGCCACTCTTCGCAGTAACAAAATGTCACTGGACTATTTGTACGTTCTTGATCACCAAGAATAGCGTTTATAAAGGCTTTAACTTATTTAACAAGAAGAAAGATAGAAAGAAAATAGTTTATTTCTAATAAAGTTGTTACATGAAATGTACAATATTGGATTTTAAAATATCTTAATATTAAGATCCTTTGTTGATATTCGCACATGGGTTCCGTAATATCCATGTCAATTGTCGCCAATAATGTTCGCATCTATCGTGCCAAATTTATCCAAGATTGTTTTTCGAAGTATGAGAGATCATTTGAGCTCATGGACTGGCCGCTCCAATTGCCAGATCTCAACCCAGTGAGAATGTCTGAAGTGAACTTGAGAGAACCTGCGTGCCTCATCGCCGCTTCGTTTAGCATTGAACATTGAGTAGAGAGATTTGATTGCTGCAGTTGTGGCCAAAATTAAAGCTACTAAATATTCAGACGTTTGATCAATTAATGCCTCGTAAGATGCAAGAAGTTCTTAGAACTAAAAATGAACCGCAGGACGCGTACATTTTTAATTGCACTTGTTATGAGCATGTGCAAAAATTATCTTACGTTTACGATTTATTTTCAACTTCAATTTGGAGAAACAATCATTGCAGTTCATTCTGCGAAAACTTTGGGCTCAACATTACATGAGTCTAGATAACATTTAGCAGGGGTAGGGTGACCGGATGCACGGCGCTCGACCTGCACAAGTTCACTCTTATCTCACACTGGCCTGTCTGCCGGTCGCGCGTATGCTGCACGTGTAGGTGTCCTAGAGAGAAAACCGATGTAGGTCACCCTTCTCCACGGCGTTGCTTTTTGGGCGCTGTTGTAGGTAGGCGAATTATCATCTTTGTAGCTGTAACGTGGTCTTGAGCGCTGTTGTAGGTAGGCGAATTATCATCTTTGTAGCTGTAACGTGGTCTTGAGCGCTGTTGTAGGTAAGCGAATTGTCATCTTTGTAGCTGTAACGTGGTCTTGAGCGCTGTTGTAGGT